>JAMKCH010003069.1:0-86578 GCA_023653785.1 Ophioderma brevispina
GATAAAAACCACTCTGCAGGTCTAGCGTAGTGAAATATGCTGGTTTGGATGCCCATATTACTGTCTAATGTTTCCTCTATAGTTGGAATAGGAGTAGCGTCCAGCTCAATCAGCTGATTTATGCCAGTGAAGTCACGCCAGAAGCGGGAGCCTTTGTTATGACCCTTTGCGACCAACAAGTACAACAGGGATTTTTTTCATATGACAAAATTAAGCCATTTTGAAACTTTGAGTTTTGCAAATTGATCTTCGAAAATTTAGGAAACTGTGATAAATTCTTGTATGTGTGCAAATAAACAAGTTGAGGAAGGGGTATAGAAAAGGAGATGTTTGTGTATGTTAATGGTGGTGTTGTGAGCATGAATGTGTTGTGTACAGATGTTTTGACGTGGGGATAAATTGCACATAACAATAGGGCCTAACTCATTTTGCCTGTGTGGGGGGGGGGGGGCAGGGTATTATTTCGTCTGGTCCTGAGGGAAGTGGCATTGGTTACAATTAAATTAAATCTGCCAATTAGTAGCAGCACCAAAGATCATAGTGGAGGGGGGGGGGTAGGACGGACTTCTGATTTGGGCATTGGGGATTTCCAACGGTAAATTTTGGTGGAAATGTTACATGCATTTACCTCTATAGCAGGCTCTGGTCAGTATATAGCAAAATCTCCTTTTAAACCTTAGTTCGCTACATATTAGTAATTTTATGGTAATTTTGGAATATAATTATGACTTCAAAATCTGCGGGGTTAGTGGATTAACCCAAAACTCACATATGGGCAGTTTTCCACAAATTGACAGTGTTCCCAAAGACTAGCACCAGGAAGTTGATTGGAATTTGAATTCGCTGTTCTGTTAGGTTGGCATGTCTACCCCCCCCCCATTGAGTCTTTTCACATAAACGTAAAGGGGGCGCCCAGCTAAATAGTTCCGGCAAAATCTGCGTAATACTAAGTACTCCTTTACTCTTTTTTAAAAAAACAATGCGCCAATATTTTGTAGGCGATATCTTGTCAACTCTTTGAATTAGAAAGTAAAATTAGTGTCAATTGAAAGCGTGAAGTTCTGCATGATATAATATAGGAAACGCGACAGATTTGGTTACTTTTACTAACCAAAATCGTAGGGAACTACCTGCATTTCATCAGGGTGTGTATCGCCTAGTGTGCTTCTTTGAGATTTGGCCCGAAATTATGCCAGAAGGCATATGTCCAGTACCATAATTATACTCCGAGACAGAAACCCCTTTGATGTGCGCGTACTTCCTGGTTAAAAAGGGGCGAAGCTATCAGCGCATAGGGGGTGGGCGGAACGGGGGACCCAGCAACAGCAGTCACTTCTGGTGGCCAATAAGAGGCCAAGTGCGTTTTTCCGCAGTAAATAAGCAGAGAACAAGGAAGTACGCGCCCGTCAAAAGGGTTTCTCCCCCCCCCCCCCCGCAGGTGAGCCAGCCCGGTGGTTCTGAGGGGAAATTTCCAGGTAGGTGCAAAAATTTCCCGTTCACAAGCAAAAAATTCCCGGTCGCAGGCAAAAAGAATCGAAAAAGGGCTGATTTAACGTAAATATAGTGTGTCATTTTCCGATGCTCCTCAAAATGTTTTAAGAGGGGGAACTCTGCCCCCCCCCCACCTTGCCCCCCACCTGGCTACGCCACTGTGTCACCGACTATAATGTTCATGGAGCATTAAATAATTGGAAAAGGTCCGTTTAATACGCTCCTGGCGCATTATTTGAATGCACAATGCTCCAGGAACCCAAAAGATAGCCAAATGTGGTCTGAGCAGTGGAGACTGTTTTGTCAAATACCCATGCTCCTGGAGCATGCATGGGCATTCAAACTGGGGTAAGAATATTTATCCAGATGTATGTAGTTCCAGAGACCCTATGGTCCTGTACCTTATGTTCCTAGAGAATAATGTGGGGTCAAATTATCAGAGTGTCAAACAGTGTGTCATGAACTGCTAGCTGCTCAAGTGCGGATCGAACTTGAAAGTTGGATATTTGAAAGGTGAAATAGTATTAAATGGGCCATGCAAGTTAGGTATATATTAACCCACCCCGTCCAATTGCAATTTGGACGAAAAGCGCATGTACTTTGAAGCTGAGGCAAACTAGGGCAAGGGGGGATTACTTTGCAATCTTATCCTGGCAGTCCTGTGGTTTATTGCGTCAAGGCTGCCAGAAATTCTAGGGGAGGGGCCACCATATGGCACTCTTTCAAATTTAAAAAAGGGAATGATTGAATGTTGGGAGGAGTTGGCGTCCCTCGCGATTTTGGCAATAATCTTGTTCGCCCGCCGTGACGTCACGGTCGACCCAGCATACCCGTGAGCTTTATTCCGTTATTGCGTTAACGAGAGTTATTCCGTCAGTGAGTTAGGTGGTAAATGACTCACAGGTGGCCAAACAAGTCATTCCCGTGATTTTGGTCCTTAGCATGCTCGTGGGCCTATGTAGTAAGATTCACATATACGTAAACTACTCGATAGCTTTAAAAAATTAAAATTTATCACTATCAAACACCCAAGGACCCCCTATCCTTTTGAAAAAAGGGAACATTTTTACCGAGAAGACCTTTACTTCATGAATTAGAAGATTTGCAAATTGAGGAATTTTCAAACCAGACCCCCCCCATTTTGGGTGAAAGTTTGCAAATTAATTGCACAAATAATCCATATTTATGGGTAATTTGGCTTGAAAGAATTTAGTATTGTGCCACCACCATATGAATTCAGCAGCCTCAAACACTGAATTAAATGACATGTTGAAGGATGTGGCGACAGAATACTGAATTAATGACGGTGTGGAAGTAATTATAGTCCGGCGTACTCACAGTCGGGCTACAACGGTAAGGATAGGGCACAACTCAATTTTTTGACTCTTCACGAACATTAGTTCCACGCTTATTCCGTTATTCATTGTCTATGGAGCCCGGACTATGGCGACCCGCCGGACTATAGTTGCTTTCACACCGGGCAAATTGGCTACCTCTCACCCAAAGTACCTATTTTTGCACCTTCTCTAGCTGTCACCAACACCCCATGGTGTGAAAGCGTCAGCCTACACCCATTACGTCCGTTTCATACGCGAGGTGTCCGTCCCCGTGCAATTGTGCCAGTTCTATAGCTCCTAAAACCTAAAATTTCCCAAATTAATTTCCAAAGTCCATATTACTTCCGAAAACCCTCTTTGCTAAAAAATTTTAATGCACAGCTCCCCAGTCTGGCGCTTCACACGACGCACACCCCTACACAAACCAAAGTTGATTGCCCCCCCCCCCCCAGGTGTGAGGCCCACAAGTACTTACTGGCTGCTTTCAACCTGCTGAAGTATGAAATTATTTGAGACTTTCAATATTTTAGTGGTTTTTTTTACTGGCTAAATTAACTTGGCCTTGTAAGTTATGCTAGCAGTGGGGAATCAAATGTCCATCCATCAAATAAGCACACTTCTAGCAGCCTACACACTTCATCATAAACTTTGCAGCTTGTATACACTAGTCTCAACTCCCTGGCACAGTTAAAAAGCTTCACCTGACTACTATAATTTTTTTCTAAGATGAGCTCTTGCAGTCAGGTATGAGCATGATACTAGATGCATAGGTCAGTTCATATTATAATACAGTTAAAATAGGAAGCATAAATAACTTGCCCCTGGAATGATAGTGCACTGATATGGCATACAAGTAGCAATCAAGGTTACAGAAAAACAAGCATGTAGTCATATGGAGTATGACCTCTGCCATTGATTTTGCATTACGTTTCACAGGTGATGGAGGAAGGGGTTTTGAATTTAAAATGAACATATAAATTGACAAATTTCCAAAATGTTTTCGTCTTTTAGTTTCAACACTGTCACTTCCTTAAACTCACACATTTCAAGGCAGGAGAGCAATCCAATATATTAATTTATGGCTCCCCAACCAGGGGACTGGGGGGGGGGGGGGGAGGGGGGAGGTGGGACTAATGCATCATGTGCAAACAAGTATCACCCAACTTTACATGGGGTAGATGGTGGCGTATTCATTTTTTTCAGAAAAAAAAATCCATTGAACTTTTCAACCACAATCCTAACACAACATAATCACAACTGCTTTTTTAACCCCAATAATAATGTTTTACTTCACTCTGGTAGCAGACAATGGACAAAATAAAGACACATCAGTGATTGCTAAATCGGAACCGAAAAAATCATCAAAAAATCAGATTTTTGCATGTAGTAACAAGTACAGGTATCCTAACATACCCTGAAAGGAAAGACCAGAAGCAACCTAATAAGGACAGAATCGAGATTGTAGTCATTACTGTCCGTTCGGACCACGTAATACAAACAGTAATTGAATGGAGAATGTATCTTGGAACACTTGCCGTTTCTCCTTTTCGGTCAATTCTACAACTAGAAAAGGTAAATTATGAGAATTCTACAGACTGATCCTCTACTTTGAAGCTGATTCTGCAAATTTCAAAATTGTTCAAACACTGATAGTGTCTTAAGTCAATTTTAAAAAAAAATCATGTTAGAATGGTGCAGCCCAGGCGATGTGGGGGTGAATATCTCCTGACTCTTGCATGTCCTTAAGCATGTTTTCTAAAACCTCCTTTTGCTTGGGCCTAATCTTACGACCGTCGCCGGATTGGCTTGTGTTTTGGATCAATGTTAATTTTGTGGTGCAAAACATCACCACTACCAAGCTTTGAGTCTTACCCACAAAATACATCAGCAATTTATTTCGTAGTGTTGTTATGGTTTGTGCTGTGCTGCTGTCAAGTCTGTATTTGATAAATCTACCTTTTGGAACCCTCCACCCTTTATTGATGACTAGGTGCTTCTCTGGTGCAAGTTTTTGTGTTTCACATTCTTATGGGTACATGTATGTGTACCACCTGAGAGAACATTGACACCTGGTGTACCTGTGTTCTGCTGAACATGCATTTTTAGCCTATTACATCCCCCAGCATGAACATGTCTATATTCATGGAGTACACTCTCATTG
The DNA here is from genome assembly GCA_023653785.1 of Ophioderma brevispina. Lineage (NCBI taxonomy): Eukaryota > Metazoa > Echinodermata > Ophiuroidea > Amphilepidida > Ophiodermatidae > Ophioderma > Ophioderma brevispina. Next base: position 4,990 of record JAMKCH010003069.1, read on the forward strand.
TATATAGGACTATGATGTTGACCATCACTGGGACTACAATCACTACATGCAGTATTGGGTGGTACTGTACAATGATTTCATCACTTTTAGTCTGCGTGTGACATTTTTCATCCAGGGTTAGGTATTTGTAACATCTTTATTTTGACCGCTACATTGTTACCGACGTTACCTTCTGCTAATGTGTATTATTTACACACCGTGATGCATCTAACTTATTGTGACCCTGCAGATGTGGAAAAGCACATCAAACGGTCATGCATGCCTGCTGTAACTTACATGACCCTGTACCTCCTCACAACATCATAGTCCTATATACCAAGAGAGTGTCTCATGAATATACGACATGTTCATTGGCTGTTGATGTAAATAGGCTAAATGCAGGTTGCAGCAGAACACAGGTACACCATGTGTCAATGTTCCTCTCAGGTGGTACACATACATGTACCCATAGAGATGATGAACACTTACTCTTTGGGGTCACTATGTCATGGGTCAGTAAAAGTTGCCTACTGGATCCAATAATAAATGCAGACTGTGTGATCCCTGAATCATATTGTATTGTTGCCCTATTGGCTTCCAAAAAAACACATGCCCTAAATAAAGGAGGTGGAGCTTGGGTGCCAATAAAATTACTAGACAACCTTGTATTCCTGCCTGAAATTTTTAAACTTTGACAAACATCATCCCTATCAATTCAGTTTTGTCATTTGTGGCTGTGAGCATGTATGGTCTGAAGGGGAAACTTGAATTGCTGGAGATTTCCCTATACTTATAATCATATCTGGGTTCATGGCACTTATATCAGCCCCTGAATCAACCAAGAGGCAAAACACTTTCAACATTGTATGATTTGCATAGATGTATAATTACTGAGCACATGTTCAAATAACACTTCATTAGAATTACATCTATATGCACTACATTTGCCCGCATATCAAAAGATTTTGGTCTTGTTCATACCTCTATGAGTTCTGCAACACTTTGTGGCCCAACACCCTCTGGTCAATCATATTTAGAAGAGTGGCTTAATTTTAGGTAGTTGGGCCCCACTCGTTTCCCTGCGCACAAAGAAGACATGCCAAAACATTCTGGTCTGTAGTGGCCATATTCACTACATTGGAAGCACTGAAATTTCGGAGTGGGCGAGGTCGCCGAAGGCGTCGTGTTTTTTGTCTGGTTGGGGAAAAACGCTTGAAATGTATACTGGCCAGCGTATCGGGTGGGACATGTTGGGGCTAGATGTTGCGGCGGGCTGCCACAGAGTTGACAAGCGTCTCTCGTAGCTGGGTCCCTGCTGATCTTGAGCATCTTGTGTAAAGGGGCGGTACCACTCGTAGAACTGCCACTGGTAATTGTGGTATCAGAGTATTGTTGCAGCTAACGTTTACCTTCCCAGACCTAAGTATACTGCTACCCAGGTTGTCAATTTCTCAACCTGGGATGGGATCAGGATTTATCTTTTGTGCGGTCTCTTCAGCCTGTGCAGCATTTTTAGCATCTTCTAAGGTTTGGGGTGTTGACTACGCAACACCTGACGCTTAATGTCACCGGACGCGAAGCCCATGAATGAATAGTGGAGTTTTCAGTGGCTTCTATTCCTATCTCTTACAGAGCGAAGAATGGCTTGAGCATACTCTGTTATGATTTCACAACCCGGTTTCTGATTTCTAGTGATCAATGACTGCCGTAACTGGAATCTAGCAGCTGGTTTTATGCCATACTTCAAGGGCAAAGTTCTTTGAGATCATCATATTGTCAACTTTCATAAATCTCCTTTCGCAAACCACTCCACCCACGGCGCTGCTGTTCCTGAATTCATATTTTTGATACCCCCCTGTTATTTTTGGTTTTCATCCCAGTTAGCGAATGTAGCATACGTTACAACTATCAACCAATCATCAACATCCTGATTTGGATGTCCTGTAAACACAGGTGGTCTGAAATTTGATGCCATGTTGTTTTTGTTCACATTTGGATATTCTACTTTGGCCTAACTTTAGTGTTGAAATCGACAGGGAAATCAGCAGTCAATGAGTCATGTACTATAAATATGGCTATTTCACTTTTTAAAAAAAATGTTCCGTCGTCCATCCTCATTACATGTCATACTAGGCCAGTTTTGTATACGTGGGCGAGTTGGTACCTGTGCGAGTTGGTACCAGTACCTAGGGAGAGTTTGTACTGGGGCCAGTTAACTGGTTTCATAGTATGAAATGAATGATCAAAAGTTTCCAAGTCCTTGGTACTAGGACGTATTTCCTACGACTACTACTCCGGATTCTCTCACCATATGTCGCGGTGTTTGTGTCCCTACAACCCGGATCACCGGGAATCAGACTCAAGGTATAGACTTCGCTTTAGTTAGTCTTTTATCAATCTTAATCAACTCATCTCACTCACAGCCTATGCGCGCTGTCATAACCTTCCCATCCTCCTCATCAGTAGCTGGAAACCGCTCCAACCACCAGGGGGCGCATCCAAGCCAGACGGTGACGGCCGACCGTCACAATATAGGTTCTTTTGCTTCGCTCGCATATTACCATTAAGTTACAAGGCCTAATTCGAGTTTAAAGCTAGAGAAATCTCACTCAGGTAAATACCAGAAAGAACTAGATTAATTTACTTCGCACCCGCCTAATATTACCCCTAAGTTACATGGCTTAATTGTAGGTTTAAAGTTAGAGATTATTTCATCAAGATAGGACACCCGAAAGAGATAGATTATTATGCATCGCACCACTAAAAAAATTCATGCTTCCAAATATGAAAAGAAGCAAAAGCCTGATTAAAGTTGGTAAGATTAATTTTGCACGCGTTAAAACAAAATGCCCAAACAAGCTATAATACTAATATTATAATTTAAATATTACCGAAAAATAAACTATACGCAAACCACAAGCAAAGTAAATATTAAATAAATGGGATAAGCTGAATTTGAGAGTTTAAAGCATGGAATAGCTATCCAAGTAAGATACCTGCAAGGACATATCCCTGGTAAATTTATTTACAGAAAACCGTTGAAATACATGCCAAATCTGATATTGAACGAAACGAAAAGTAATGACGCACAGCCGTTGGTGCCAACCTATATGGTGCAGCCACTTTATCAGAATTGACAGAGAACGATAATTTAAAGTCGAAGCTATGCAATACTATGACTAATGGAAAGATAAATCTCTGTAATAATTACATAGAAATTTTGGAAAGTGCAGAAAGAAATTTGCCCCTTGGCTAGAAAAGGCAGGCAAAAATAAGGCATGATGGAAAATCTGCTGGAAAATCCAATATGGCGGCAATGATATGTTGCTGTATGTAGGCATTAACTAATATGGCAGAAAAATGATAACAAGTTGAAGCCCTGCAATTATCATGTCTCTCTTGAAAGATAATTGTTATAACAATTAATTATAGACTTAAAAAATGAACGACAAAAATGCCCTATTGGGTTAAAAATGTAGCCCAAATCTCATTTATATATATGTCAGTTAGAATTCTAATATGGCGGCTTATGAAAACGAATGATCGGGTCAATCTGTGTACTGCCTATATGAAAAGTTGGGAATGGCCTCATCAAGTAAAATACCCGAAGAGAAACTATAAAGTTACTAAATGTAACTAGCAAAACGAGACATAAATAAAGTTCCGCCAACAAAAAATAATTCGTGATCAGGACGTTCTCCCAGGTACGATGCCTTGAAGCAAGGATTGTATGCAATTAAAAACTACGAAAAGGCAATAATGAAAAAAATCGAACCGAGTGTCTATCGGTCACTTATGCAAAAGCAGAGGGAATTGTTTCACTAGTGGAGAAGTGAAGATCTCAAATTAAAAGCGAAGAATAGCGCAAAAACAGTGTAAAAAGAGATGGGATTTCCAGAAAGGCGCCGACCCCAAATTTTTTGTAGGAGCCCGGTTTCCATATTTGAAAGAATACCAAGTATTAGACAACAACCTGAAGGGATAAACCGAATATGCGACTTGATGCAAAAAAAAAGGTGATTTGGTAGTTTCTGTCGTGCACGACAGAAAATCAAGGCATGGTATTCAATGGGGACGTTTACGATAGCAGACAAGTACAAAATAGATTTGCGGTTTTGTTTGTACTTGTTTAAGTTAACCCCTAAACTTGAAATGTTCCCGGTAGGTTACTCGACGAACCAGAAACATCGAGAGAATGTTAACTTAAAATCAATGCATAATTTGTACAAAAAACTGAAATTTCACTAAAAAAACCTGTTAGTTACTACGTGAATATTGAATGACAGGGTAGACCGACATGTACGAAAGGATGCAGTGCCTCATATGCTTATATGAATAATAAATAAAACGGGATGAGTATGTTGACTGAATTAAAGGAAACATTTACTCTCACCGAGATTCTTGGCCTCCCTGGACATTAATTCAATTTGCAACATTGTGCAAAAAGCCTCCTACGGAAAGGATTGATCCGCATCGGCAACACTGTCCTCGCCTTGTTAAAAAAAACTTTTGTGAGATAAGGTCTTGGTTCTCCGTTGCAGAAACTTGTCTGTTTGCTACGATAACAATACATCGATCCCGACCGATGAAGCATGAAACAACCAGCTAGTCAGCTGCTACGCAACGTTGATGAGTATCCAAATTCCGTCATACTTGAAGAAATTGTCCAGCGAACTCACCACACGCAAAAAGAATGTTTAGAGCCGATGCTGAGAGAAATTCTCACGCAAAACCCTTGGAACAGCCCCAACCTTAGAGGGAATATCCTCAAACATTGGTGCACGCCCTTGGGGGACTCATGGTAGTTCTTGAATATTTTTGAGCTGCAATGTGACTCCTGGATTGTGTTCACTGATTACGAGTACGACGCCATTGCTTTGCTGACTTGAACGGTGTTTCTAGAAGTATTTAATTTATTTAATTTTGCTAAAATATGAGAACCGCGAAACCTTACTGTATTGAATTTATTGCTGATGCTGAACATATCCGATCACTATAAAATTCGCGAACCAATTCTGCCTGTGTTACAGTATCCAAGTGTAATGCTGGAAACAAAATTTTGATCCTACTCCATGAAAGGCAGATTGCGATGTGACAGGTAAAAAACAAAATAAGATAAAAGTGACCCGACCTGAACGAGTCTTGTCATTGGCTATAGCCACAAGGGAAAGCACCGCCGGATTGGTCAAAACAAATGAAACAGGACGCCAAAATTTGCATAAAGGAAAAGGGATGGAATAGACTATTCTTCTCCAGGGGCAAATGCATTTATTTTATTCAGACAAGCTGTCATAAATGTTATTAAAAGTTTCACAACAGATGGACAAAGAGCCGATCTATCAATTACAACTTTCACTCTTACGTTGCACGTAGTTTCACTTAGAGAACAAAAGATACCTTTTGTTGTTTTGCCTATCAAATATCGTATCATATTGGATGGGCAGTCAAAGCTTTCAAACAGGAGTGGAATGCTGTTATATATTACGCAAGCAACAAAATCCTATATTTAATTCTCATTCCGATTTAGTTTTTGATTGTTTTAATCACCCACAAAATATATTAATTATTAGAAAAAAATCATTCCCCAACTGTCAAATAACCCGTTGTAAGACTTTATTATGTTTATGTCTTGATCGCTTACATGTTGCTTTAAACTGACCAAATAAATTATGTATGTCTTGGTGTCCCAATATCACATTAAAATTTGGCATAAATGTCATACAAAACAAATACTATTTATAATGACTTTGGAACTTGTTTCAAACTAAATCAAATGTGAATAGGTTGTACACCACTTCCCTGGCTGCCGTAAAGAGATTGTGTCTCAGACGATCTGTGAGAGACGATCTGTGACATGTCTCATTTAGTGCCCACAACGTAGTCAGATATGCACCACATGCTCAAACCAAAAGCCATTTGACTTTCACTTTAAAAAGATTGGCCCTCCACAAAAATGTGGGTTGGATTTATTAGAAACAGTGGTATCACTAGGCCTTTCCTCTTTCGCCAGAACATTTATGGGCAGGTTCATCTTGCTGTGATAAATGAACAGGTTGTCCCATTGTTTGATGAGTAGCCCCACGTTTCCAGCGCCAACTAAATGGGCGATCTGAATGCGACTTATGCGATAATCAGAACAAGAAAAAACTCAACTCACACATAGGTAGCCAAAACATTCACATGAATATGGTACTTGCCTTTTCATTCAAATATCGTCTCAGAGCATTCAAGCCAGACCTTTTTAAAATGTGCGGAGTATCGGTTGCATTAACAAAACTCAGGATGTGATCAAGAGATCGATCAAAGCCAGCATTTCCCAGTGACTTCAACTAAAGCAGCGGTGTCAAAGTGATGATCAACGCATGTTGATCGAGAGGATTGTGACAATCTTAGCATTATAGGTTTCCATGGATTTTTTCCCTAAATACAGGAGTAAGAAATATTCAATAGCGAAATCGCATTTACAGATTTGTGATGGCATTTGGGGAAGGTTTTGCGACTTTTTAGGACTCCCTGACCTTTGACAAATCAAGATTACGGTTTTAATAATTATGTTTTTAGAACTATTAAACCAGCAATATAGCCAATAAAATATGACATAAATTTATTTGAAAAAGTAAAAATATGTTTTTATTTTTAAATATGAAAACATATCTTAGAACGATTTTTCGAAATTACCAAATGGCAATTTTCCTTAAATATGACGGGATGAAAGGTCAAGGAGTCCTAAAAATATTACCCGATTTTACAATGACCAATGATTTGGCTTTTGGAATAATTATGATTGCGTCCCTTTGGATTTGAAACCCGGGGTACTCAGTGAGTGGAAAAGGGTATAGGTTCGTATGTGCCGCCGATATGGGTCCATTTTCACCCCTTACGATGGTGGGAGGGTCATATTTTTACGATTGGGTCAACTATAAACATGGGTCGATTTTTTTTACACGGCGAGCTCAACAGCTGTACCCAATTTTGGGTCTCGAGTCCCCCCCCCCCCATGATTTGGAAAATTAATGCGTTAGGCTTTGACAGAACAAGCGTGTACGATGTAGCCGTTCTGATATATAAATTCGTGAGTTAAAGGGAAATATCATGCAAAGAAAAATATACGAACATTCTGAAGTAAATTATTTACTTCACTTCTACTTATCTGAAATGACCCTATGTTTACATTGTCTTGAAAAGTGCAACCAAATGGCACAGCATAGGAATTTGAGCATTGAGATAATTTTTACCAAATTTACCCCTGATAACCTTGACCTTATCAGGACTGTGCGTGTAAACCTATACGGTACCAAACAAACTTACAATCGTTTTAAAATCTTGTAATGATACATCCGTTGGTTAACCTTTAACAAAACAATTTGATGTGGTTGCAAATTTCCCCTGTAACATACTTTTACCCCTTTATTTACAATGTTCTCCATATTCCTCCCTTCAAACGATATAAAAAACATTCTTCCTCAAACCTGAGAATAGGATTCGTATTTATACCCTACTATTAATGTGAGCACACAATTAGAAGTGTCCTGTAATGTTCGTTTGTTTTTCGAATAGATCGTACATGTTACCTTTCGTGGAGGTTTCAACACTTGTATATAATCTATAATTTGGTACTTAAAGCAGTTTCAAAAGAAGAAGGGAGTGGGCACGTAGCGGTGCTTTGCTCGCTGGGGTCCCAAGTTCGATGCTAGGGTTCGGCTAGAGGCTTTACGTGTAATTGATTTCCAGTCCAAGCTCGTCTCGCAGGTTTTCTCAAAATACCCAACGGTTTCATACCGCTTCGAAAACTAGTCTTTGTTCCTTCTAGGGTATTGATTCTATTAGTAAAAGGTACTGTGTATGAATGTAATATTATGTTATTTGATGCAAGGGCAAACGTACTGAACGCCATTCAATCGAACAAACCAACCTTTTCAAAAGACTTCAAAAAATTATACCAACTCACCATGAACATCCAACTTTGTTTCATGCTGTCAACAATCTGATCTGCTTCATTAGCTCTGCCCATTTTACGAAGATTTGCTCAATTCCGCCCAATTCCATAGCAGCTGTTCTTTTTAGATCGCGTTTCTGGAGAATTGCTGTATATAACAAAATATTTCCTTTTAACTCACGCGAACAGAACACCAAGATAATTATTGCTTTATTATATTATTATATTCATTGTCTGACTATACAAGCTCTTCCCCCATGCAATTTTCTGGTATTTTTAGAACATTTTAAGCATTGGGCGACACAATTTGGAAAACTGATACGTAGGCAATATGCAAGAGCTTATTGCCCTCTGCAAAAATCAGGGGAAAATCCACTGCAGAAATCTTGCCTATAGGCCTCAAAGGCGATGATTTGTATGCCATCGCCCCTCTATATGCCCATTCTCCATAGTAAAAAAATCATGATTTGCCCGCAATGAAATGTTCATAAAATTACACAGAATGTAAGTATTGGAAATTATCCAAATTAAACTGCGTGCCGTTGACGGTTTTTTTTTTTTGTTTTATTCCTGGTTTTATCATAATATACGAGACAGCTGCGTAGAATAACACCATTTGCTTTATAGTGGGGGACTGTAAGGAACATATGTATATGTGAGGGCAAATCCGGAATAAAATTGGTTGATTTTGGCACCCAAGTACTTATACATTGCTCTCAAAAAACTGATGGAAGTACTTGCCACACCCCTGTCATGGCCCCAGCTTGGATTTCAAGGTTAACAGGGGTAAAATTTGTAAAATGTTCCGATTGTGTTGAAAAGCCACCATGATGCCTGTTCTGGGTTACAAGTATTCCAAAGTAATAGTGTTTAATACTACTGTGACTTATAAAAGTTTAGGAATTATGGGGTAAAACTGTAAAACAAAAATGGGTTTTAAAAAATCAATTTTGGTATTTGGACAGGGTCAAAATTAAAAGTTTGCTCACAAGTTGTAAAATTTGGTTCAAATTGTTGGTTTCGCTCATCGATAAATATAGGAATAGTGTTGGGGGGGACTATCTTCGTGTCTGGTTATTAACCAAAATGGCGAATAAAGTCAACGGCTCTGGCAGCTATTGGATTCTATTGACCTGGACCTATTTTGTTGGATAACGTTAACACTAAGCATAACAGATAAGCCAAACTATGCCTTGTTTTCAATACTTTAAGCTACTAGGGAAACCATTTGCACCACATATTACCTGAATCAAAGCAACTTTTAACTTTTGACCCATGTACACGCCAAAATTGACTTTTTCACCATTTTTACAGTTTTACCCCATACCCGAACTATGAGCCATAATAGCTGTAACTAGATCTTTTTAAGCCATTTTTTTTTTTTTTTTAATTTTTTAGTTTTTTGTTTATTTTGACCAGACAACACCACGGTGTGCTTTTAACACATTCGACCAATTTTAAAATTTTTGACCCCTGTATAACCTTAAACCCAGCTGGGGGCCATTAATGGGGGTTGACCAGTTCTTTCATCAATTTTATGGATAATCAATACCTAAAGTACCTGTGTGTGGCAAAAATCACATTTTATCCGTAAGCGCACACTCTTACACGACAGTCCCCTGCTATTATGATTTCCTTTATTGTAAATTATTGCAGAAGTGACTTTTCCGAACTGTCTTATATAGCGGAGGATAGCCCCCAAAATAGACCAAAGAGGGAAAATGGAATCATTATTATGTGGAACATTAATAGACAAGACTGGCGAGTTTTATAAACGTTTCCATTGTTGTAATTTGGTAGCTAATCAATCGTTCGAACGATCACTCGCAAACAAAACATATATTTATCTACACTTTTACACAAAGAAAGATAGATTTCCCCTTCAAGACACGGCTCTCAGTGATTGAAGGATTGCAATGACCCTAGTGGGAGTAGTTATCACATATTAAACCTTGTTTAGATATCTTAATAAACATTAAATTTAAACTGGGCGTGTTTTACCGGATAAGAGGATGGTCGAAACACTAAATCCGCCAAAGTTTGAACAAAATGCTGTGTTGATGAAAGAAATAAGATATTTAAAGTGGTAGTGATTTTGCAGCTTGATTTCTTTAAATATACTCTTCTTTTTTAAATTACATTTAGATTTCTGATAAGTGTGATTTAAAAACATCTCTTTACCTGTGATATTGTTTTATTGTTAGAAATAGAAAGTATCATCAGCCTTTGTACAAGCATCTTGTTTGGAGTTGGAGACAAGAGTATGTAATCAGTTAGCAAATTCTGGATGTATTCCGATTCTGTAGATACCAAGGCATCCAAATATTGATATTGTCATTCCGGATGTTACTGAAAGATGAAAATTTAAATTGAAGTCAGCATTATTATTCGTTTCCTTCGTCGGTATGAGTATGAGACCAACAATAATGTAATCATATGCCCGCGGCAAAAACAAAGCAAATCAAACTGATATTATTTTAAGGGAGCCAGGCATATTTCCATCAAAATCCAAAATACTTTAAACTAGCAGAAATGGATAGATTAAGACTTGTATTGAGTGCTAAAACAGTTTACACCAAGGAATATTAAAGAAGCTACCTATAGAAGGACCCTAGTTTAAAGTCAAAGTTAGTTGATCAAGTTAGTTGGTCATTTTCCGCCTTTCCCTTCGTTTGCAGTCGAAAGATCTTCCTTTAAAGTTTTACATACGACAAGAAACGGTAGTGTTGAAAAAAAAACATTACCGTGCGCTGGCCATCTCCAGGGAAAGATTCATAAATATTCATCCTTGTCTACCTGGAGAACTAAGTAGTTAAATTTCAAAAACAAATATAAATCGTATATTAAAATATACCGTTCTGATGCTATCCGCTAGGAAAACGATGAACACCTTCCGAACCTAAGACCTATAGATAATATATATTGCTCCTCTGCCAACCCTGGCTTCTTAGCTCAGTTGGGAAGAGCGCCGTGCTAGTAATGCGGAGGGTCGCCGGTTCGAATCCGGCCAAGCGCACATTTTTTCAACCTTGGTGTGTGTTCTCGCTGTTTGAGTTGTGCAACTTATAGTGCTTGTCCGATTTAGGTCTATCGCGTTCTCTATCTATATGAAACCTGGAATTTTCCTAAAAACGCACCGCAAGGTATCGTTTGAAACAACCTCGGTCGTGGCTTTTATGGTAAAGCAATAATGCATACCAATGTCATAAATCCACTACTGTGGCAATATATGAATGGTTAACAATAAACGACAGTTATGCAAAATATTCCAGATCCCTTTCGACTTCACTTCATCATACCTTGTAATCTTGCCGATAAACAGTGCCGATTCTGCCGTTCATTTGTTTTTCTTCACGCCCTGAAAACATGCACTAACATCTCAAACAGTGCTTCCCTTCACTGAAGCTGTAAAAATAATATTAAGGACAGGTCCCGCTTAATTGCTATATGCTATACATGATGGAACGGCTTTCATTCAGCAGTGTGTGGTGTGCAGATAAAATGTCCCTTCGAAAATGTCCAAGCATAATCTGCAAGCATGCAGCCAAGCTGCAGTGCATGCTTGCACACGAAGCTTGCAGCAGCTTGCTGCATGTTGCTGCATGCTTCAGCAGCAAATTGAAAACTTGCGCAAGCTAGTATTTGGAACATTAACGCGCATGCGCAAGCTTGCCAAAATGCTTGCAGATGGCGCGCAGGGTGCTTGCGGTATTGCGCTCAGGGTGCTTGCAGGATTGCGGGCAGGGTGCTTGCAGGATTTGCGCGCAGGGTGCTCGGTTACTCAGAGGCTTGCGCAGCTAGCGTCAGGCTAGTATTTGTGGAACATTACGCGCATGCGCACGCTTGGCCAATAGTGCAAGCATGCGGCAAGCTTGCCATCTATTACATTTTTAGTATTACGAGCATGCGCGGGCTTGCAGTACAACATGCCGGTTGCTTGCAGCAGCGTGCAGGCGCATGCAATGTAGTGTGCTCAGGTGCTTGCGGTACATGGTGTCTGGAACCCCGTCCCCTAACGAAAACCAATTTTCCCAAAGGAAATTTTTGCATAGAATTTATACCGTGTGAACTGTGAACGGTTATAAGATACCAAATGAGCAATAACAAAATAAAATTTTCAAGTATTTGGGGGGTAATGAGGTGCAACTCATTGTTTTCAAACAGACATCAAGTGTCTTTTAAGGCGGGTGATAGTGATCACTCCCCTACAGCTACCCGTAAAGTCAATATCACGGAAAGCCTCCCATGCAGCTCTTCATAAGTGCTTGTATGAGAGTCCTGTAAATTCTCTGAAAGATTCATTTGATGACGATATTGCATGCAGGGGTACCAAAAAATGATCTTATTCCTCCCTCCGATGAATACTCCTACTTTTGAAATTACAGCTTTTTAAGAGCTAGAGCACTACTACTTTGACAGTGAGCCTTTTAATTGCACTTATATCATAACACTGGTAAAATTATTGATTGGAACACCTACATGTATGTCAACAACTCAATCCAGTATTGAATGGTGCAAATACTGGTACACATTCCTCCCCCCAGAAGTTTGATTCTATCACAGTACAGTTGCACAAGGTCCATGATGAAATTGTTTTCAGTACATAATAGGGTTATTTAATTATTTTTAATGTCACTCATAGCCCCCTAATTGTGTACTTTTGTAATGTGCACATGCACATAAGCATGTTGCACATAGCCATAAAGTGTCTACATATACTTCTTAGTTTTTAACAAAATATTCTCCGCCTACTTCCATTAGTACCAGGAGAACCTCATTAACTTTAACCCATCTGAGTAGGCATTAACAGCAATTGTGATCTTTTAATTGCTGATTTTCTGGTCAGACTACATCTACGGGGGCCTTTTTCCCCCACTCAGGAAATCGCCAAAAATGAATTACTGCGACATGGCAAACCCTTAAAGTTCTAAACCTTCAGAAACCCAAAGACCTGCTAATATGGATTGCTTGCCAGTGGGGCCGCTTTCCCCTCAGAGATTGTCAAAAGTAATCGCTGCTAATTGTCTTGCTGTGACATGTTCCCCTGAGAGACCATTTGCTGTTTACTGCCAGTGAACATTTTTTCGTGAATTTTTGAGGGTACACGTACCATCGGCAATTAGCGCATTCTTTTTTTTGCTTACTGCTGCATGCCGGCCGGTTGTATGTCTGGAGCTCCGAATGCGTTAAAAAACGTTACTGTCAAGCGTATATTGTCTGATGAGCATGAACGTGTTAAGGTTAATTACTCATTTAAAAAAACGACAAGGCCGAATTTAATTTGTCTATAATGACTATTGGTGAAAAAAGGTGTTTAAAACCCTAACCCGTCCGAGAGTCATTGAAAAGCTATCAAGTTTGCTATTGAATTGTAATGTGCACTACGAATTTCAATGACTATTTATTTATCTCAGCTCAGCTGCTTTCCCGTCAGAACACCCATTGCTTCCGATGCCTTTTGGGGCCGCTTTCCCATGAGATCGGCAATTTAAACCAATTGCTTTCCATCACCTTTGAGACGTCCACGCATCATAACAAACACGAAGTTCCAATGACATCTTGTATCATCCCACCATGCACTACCTTCCGATGTCCTGCAGGGGTTTCTGGCGCGTCGACTTACGTGGGGCCCTCCAAATTTAGCAGATGTGTCAAGATGAATTGGCAAACCCTTGAAGTAAGCGTACATTCCGGTCATTGCTTTTGATTGACTTTGGATCGCTTTTGTTCCCCGGTCAGAGACCTATTCCTGCCTATTGCAATGTGAGACTAAAAAGCTTTTCTTTCTGGCCCTTTTCCCGGCGGTCAAAGCAATGGAAAGCAATATTGATTCTCACTCACGCACCTGGGACTCATGAGACAGCTTGGGTTGCCTGTCATGACTCTCGGCCATTTTAGGGGTGGGGGGAAATCCCGGGTGATGTGTTTTAGGGTTAGTCATGACAAAATGACAAAATATGGGATGATCTGCACTCCGTGCAAAAAAGTCATGCCGATTATTGGCTGGCTAAGGGCATTACCTCACAGGAGACCCCCTGCTGAGAAGTCCCAGCTGGATAAGTCTCTGTCCAGTGGTTTGGGTGGCCCGATTCTTATTTCCTCCTTTTCGTAGGGATTTATTTTCTCCTTTTCCTGTTGCTACAATGTTGCTGCATTGTAAAACATACGCGCACACTTTTGGATCGCAACAATCCATCCTAGATTGATTTTGTTGTTTGTTGTCAACTGTTGGCGTGCGGTAACGGTTTGACTTTAGTCGCGAAAATTGAGAGAAAAAATAGAGTATACCCGAAATCACGTTGTGGATAACTGCCAGCTGTGCATTTTCCTCAAAAGGCAAAAAAAGGGATGAATTATCGACCACCACATCCTTCAACAACAGTTTTCCGCTGATGCTGCCAAAATTAGGGTGGACTGGTGGCACAATCCAAAATTCTTTACGCTGTTTTAATCCAATCTATAACTGGCTTTCACAAAAAAAAAAGAAAAATTGAGAACTAACTTGTATGCCCATATAATACGCCTCAGGAATTCCAAAATGGATTGCTGATAATATCAGCTGGGGTTTAAAATGTTGCCCGTGTGTACTGCATTGCTATTCAAAACGCACGAACCTGTGTATACGTTTTGCTAGATCCGAATTGTACATTCGTACACAACTAGCTGTCAGCTGATATTGTAATATGTTCTTTGTATTCAAAAGGTTTCAATTTTCCTTTTCTGAGTGGTAGCTAGTCCTTTCTTTTGTAGTTTACCATATGGATTGCAAAATTATGTAGTTACCATACCTTTGAATGATATTTTTTTTGTAATGGAAGAACAAATAATTTGCATGGTAACCTCTCCTTCACGATTGAAGTTGAAATTGATATTGGTGTCGGAACGAGGCCGGAGTCCCCAGCTTTTTCCACTGAAATTTCAAAAATAAAATAAGGTGGGAATAATTCTGCCATTAATTAATGTTAAACTGTCAACCTCGACGGAGAGTAACATAGTCATACTGAAATTTGAATGGGCAGGCCGTAAGGTGTTATGTCGTGTTATTAACTATTAACTTTGTCCCATCTTTTTTGAAGTTTCTACTGACTTGGCACGTACGTACAGTTGCATGCACTAGCTCATGATCAGCTAGTGCTAGCTGCCAGAAAATAAATTGCCATACGGAATATACAGCAAATACAGTGACCTGTCATATCTAAGTGGGCCGATCAGTACCCTCTACGAAAGCCGTTTTTATTTAAACGGAACAATGGAACCCAACTAATGTCTCTTTCTTCAAATTCCTTTTAGCAAATATTCAGTTTCCTCCTTCATGTCCTCGATCGGCAGTAATACTCTTTCAATAGCAATTCTGTCCTGTAGAAAGTTGTGCGTTTAAATGAAAAAAAAGAAGGAAATACTTACTGACACTCGCTACAGTCTCACGTTGATTAATGGTTGCTACTCCCTTCGTTGCTCTCGAGATTACAGTAATAATTGGCAGTCCCGTAAGCTCCCAACAGAGTGATAACGAAACGTGAACATTGCCACTGGGTTTCGGCGTGCCTGTCAGTCGTGCCGCATCCTCGAGATTTTGTAAACATGATGCCGCTGATGCTATGGGAGCCCTGATTAAGCATGTAGGAGCCGTATATTTGATTAAGAATTTCTTGGCCCTGGCGTACACGCGCCTTGCTTGTTGCGTGAACGTGCGTCTACATGCAACCCATGGTGCGCCGTTTTGGCGGAAGCGGGCGTACTTATTAACTTTGGCCAACTATAAGACTAACCGCACATTGCCTTGTTTTTAACATTAATCCCTGTGAATGTTGCTCAAATGGGCAAATGGTGTGCTTAAACGTCCTGCATGTATAGTGCCTCTTGAAATGTGCATTTGGTGTGCTCGCTGAAACTAATGGATAAGTCCCGCAACGTATGTTGTAAACCCGAGGATAGGCCCTACAACCTTAGCTTTGCGGTACCAACCAAAACTAGTCTATGCAGGCATGGCTTCATGATGATATTGCCTGTTGTAACCGTAGAAATCGAAATCAACAAATGCAAATTTGCAATCATTTAAAAAAAATAAATTCTGTCTTTCCATTCTACATGCAGCCCCAGCCATCCATGCATCTACTTTTAGCTATCGTAATCCCCTACTAGACTAATTTTGTATTTTGTGCCACCATCCTCCTCCATGCCTATTAATTCGGCAGCCTCAACGGATTAAAACAGCACCGTGTTGACTGCATAGCATGACTCTGAGGATGTGGTGGACAGAAATGCTTAATTCATAACCACCTAACTAGTTATACAGTACGATTATACGACCTAGCCTTTGGTAAAGCCAATAAAAATACTATGCTGGGGTGTTATTTTTATAATTTTACCGTGCATGTCATCATGAGTCGACCTGAGTCTGCCTCTAGACTTGGACCTCGATCACTCGAGACACGACCTTACGAATTCATCATGATCATGGAATGTGTGTGTCTGTAGTATTTTCTATTTGTGCAGTGCCAGTTAACTGCCCTAAAACCTTCATCCTGGCTTTGTCTTGTACATGATTCGTACTGAGCGGAACAAGTTTTCAGCTTTCCGTCATTTCAGTGCCACTCTGCACTGTCTGCAATCACTGCAAAAAATCATAAAACCGTCATTCAGTAAGCCAAGACTGTGTCTGATTGGCTAAATTCAATCCATAACGTTAGCAGTAGTCTTCTTACACAGAATATATAAGGCCCCCCACAATCATAGGTCGACATGCTGATTGAAAATACACGCTGGAAAGATACTTGTTACAGGCAGCCCGTGGTTAATCACTAGGCGAACTTGATGAAAATAGGAAATAGTTACGTTTGCCAGCTCAGCTTTTTTCAGCTGAATTGCTTGTGGATGTGAAGCATTGTTCATCTAGTAGTAGTCAAGTACAACTGTACCACATCCATTCTAATTGTAGCACTCAGAGAACTTTATTTGCTTCCTCAGGCTCATGCAATGCAGCCCAGTCAAAAATTTAAAAAAAAGGAACTAGCCATGGCAATGCTTAATTTCGAATATATGAGCATTTCACCTAGGCAATGTTACAACAAAACTGAAGTTTACAAAAAACTAATTAATAATTGATATATTTGAAAATATGAAGTCTTGTCCCCTTTCTAAAATTCTACTTTCAAGGGTAAACAACACTGCACTGCACATTCAAAATTATACAAAGTCAAAACTTAGCAAGCTTGACATGTTTTTGTGAAAATGCTTGCAGAAAGCTTGCTAAAGCTGCGTACAGTATACTCTTGCAAAGTTCTTGCAAATGTGTGGTGCTTGCATATGTGCACGCTTGCAACACTATGTGCTTGCAAATGGCGCGCATGCTGCAAACCTGTGTAAATGCTTGCAAAAGTTTCGCACTTTGCGATGGTTGCCTGCATGCTTGCAAAACCTGCAATCATGTATTGCCTGTGCATGCTTTTGGCAATCCTTTGCAAGCATGCATGTGTCTTGCTCTTGCAACTCGCGAGCTTGCTGCAAGCTTCCTGCAAGCTTGGTGCAGCACATTTTGATGCAGCAGTTCGTAAGGGGTTAACCCACATAAATCACAAGTCATGTGTACCTGGGTTCCTTGACCGATAGAGTGAGATTCTGATTATTAATATGAATGTATAATTACAACGAGTTTTTACATATGTTTGTACATTTTGGGGATCACTCCTACAATTTTTTTTAAAGAGGCAAACCAGTCCCCCTTCTAAATTTGAAGGCTAACAGTTTATTGCTCCTTGGATAACACACTAATAGAAACACTAATTAAGTTGGATATTTCTCGAAAAATGTCAAATCTAGGACGTTGTGCAAATACATATTTTTGATGAAGCAAGTCCCAGATTGAGCATTCAGTGATTTGTGATGGAGGGTGTAATTTCAGGAACACTATCGGCTAATGCCAAACCAAGTGGTTTGGAAGCATAACCGTAGTTCAATTATGTTTTTTGTGACCTGTAATAACTTTTGGTTAAGTAAATGAACTGTTTGAATGTTATCAAACCATTAAACACTAGCCGAAACAAGTACCATCGCGGTCGAATAATAGGCGAATGTGTTGACACTTTACAAACGCCCACTCCTTCTTGTGCAATTAAAAGTACCAAAGTAATTTGCAAATAAGGTGAGACCTCATTCAAATTTTAGGGTCCTGTCCATTCACCGTGAGAGGTATAATAATAATAATAACAATACGTCGTTATTTCAACACGGTAAAACATGTTCACAATATACATTGATCTTCCACATGGTCCGTGTGGGTATCATTACAATAAACAAATAAGAATATTACAATATAACCATTCACAAAGATATTGAAACAATAAATCTACATCCTGATGGAACTATAGAATTAAAAAGTTAAATGCAACAATAATGTAAAAAGACATTTCGCCAGTGTTAATATATATAATATATATATAAATATATAATATTGTTATTTTGTTTATTTGTTTTATTGTTTTTATGTTTTTTCTTTTTCATATTTTAAAAATAATAAACGCCCAATTAAAACATAAACAAAATCGATAACTAAATCCTGCATTGCACAATCACAATTCTAGCATTGCACACATAATACAACCACACCAGGATAAAACGTTGTATTACTCTCATGTCAAAATAAGTGAGACCTCAATTAAAAGTTTAGGTCTTTCCATTCACCTAAGAGGTAAGAGGAATGATTTTAAGTGTTCACAGGTAAAAATTATGGTACTGCATACATGTATAGTAATGTATCCCATTAAATAAATGTTTGACCTAAATACCTATTTTTCACATCTAAGATGGCTTGGATATTTCAATTGGAGTTCAGAAAAACACCAGCAATTATTTCATTAACTGTATTTATTTGAACATAACTTACCATTGTCACTGCAATATCCTTCCTTATCACAGCATTGGAGAAATTGTGCATTCTATATCAATACATTCAGAATACCTCATTTGCATCATGGACTTCTATATGAACATCTAACTATTAATAGGTAGATGTTTTCATATAGAAAACCCATGGATGCAAATGAGGTTTGACATTCATTCCGTCAAGCGCTACTGCACACGTCAGTCACGCATGACGGATCAACTGTAATAATCGGTTTTTACCGCCCGGAGTAATTTCATCATGATCTTTCCTATAGAATACGTGGACGTAGTTTGATTAGATTTTAGACAAAACCGCTGTATACAGAGTTTGCACCGCTTTCGTTTCCGTGGTGATTGCATTTAAACCTTATGTGTATGTGTTACCCAGGAAACACAAAACGTATTTAAAACGTTCGAATTGGTTTGAAATAGTTTTTTGCGTTTTGAAACGTTTTAAAAACGTTTTTTTAAAACGCTCCGAAAACAATCCGTTTACCGAACTTTGGGGAATATTTTTGCTGAACGTTACAAAAATGTTTTTTCAAAAAATAAAAAAAGTAAAAAATTGTAAAATTTAATATTCACGTTATAAACTTTTTTTTTAAAACGTTGCTCCCGACTCCTATTTTTCGAGAATTTTTTTCAATGTTAACATATCATCTTTTATTCATTACCGTCGTCATCCTAATCACCACCGCGTCGCCCCCTGCCAGCCGCGAGGCGTTTTGTCATCGTCGTTTCCAATTGCCATCGTAGTCGTTGTCCACTGTGAAAGTTATTATTTTCGTCAAAAACCACAACACAATTCTCCAATTGTTAAAGCATGCAGTACAAAGGTACAGATAATGAACCCAGTTCACCAAATACGAGGATAGTATACGAGGGAGTCCGTATTTCGTCACCTGACGAAACTAGCCATCACCGAATTCTTTTGTCAAGCTCACATTTTAGAATTTGAAACCTCTCATCGCAAGTCCACGTGTGTGAGCTTTCATTTCGGTTTTCAATTTCGATCCTGTTCCGGGAAATTAAGTTGGATATTATACCTTTATAACCAACAGTAAGTACACATTTTAAAATCATTGATTTACATAACAATTTCAATTCATTCACCCTTACATATAGCCTGTAGTGCAACAGAACACCACTCAACATACACCGTCGGACGTGTCGTGTCGTACTATCTCATATGGTTAACTGTTGTGGGTTTAAAACCGGGTTGTACCATAGATTAGAGTTTGTCGTTCCGATAAAATTTTTGATGCATATACCTATTAAAAAAATATAAATCAATAATAGTGAACTTAGTCTTACATTCTTTTTGATTTAGACTGAGATCACAGCAACTTTTCTGTTCAGGAGTAAATTCGTCGCCTTTGTAAATCAACAAAGATCATTCGATATCTTGAGCGCACGATATTATCTCTGGTTCCATGGACTAATTAATAATAAGTCAGTTGAGAGGAAAAGACTCCAATGTTTAGATTGTCAGAGAGTAAACATTATTTGAAGCAGAATCGGTGTAAACAATCCAACCATAAATATAATTACCACATTAAAATGCACAATCTTCAAACTCATACAGTTGAGTGATATTATATTAAAATTTGCCCCAACAAGTTGAAGTTAGACACAACGATAGGCTACTATACGCATTGAAAAACTGTAGAATTGCTCCACCTGGTTCTCCGTCTTGGCTTTAAATCAAATAATATGTAGTCCACCCATTTTTCATTACACCACAGCGTATTTGGAGTGGCCCGGTCTATGCCCCCTGCTACAGTGATTTATAGTGTTTATGCCGACGTTACTGGGCATAATTCCATCGCATTTAGTCTGAGTATTGTTTAGTCAATGTGTGGGCGATGCTACAGCTCAAATTCCAGTGTTAATCGATGGTAAACAATGTAGAGTATAAGACAGAGTCGCCACTAAGTTAACGCTATAGTAGAAGTTGTTTTTGGACACAGTTTTCCTCTTAATCTTGAAACTTTATAAAACTGATGGGAGTCCTTATTTCCATGGCTAGTAAAATAAAAAATGATTTTTAAATTCATTTTCTTTATGAAGTTTTGCATGAATGATAAACCTAACGAAAAGGATCAAATCATGGGTATTAATTTCTGTGGAGCACTACTGAGTAACTGCCGAATAAGTGATGATTTTTTTCTGCCTACGGCCGCATGTGCTGCAGGCTGGTTGTCAGGTACAGAAATTCCTCTTTTTTGTTGCGTCACAATTGTGAATGGAAAAAAATAACAGTATTACACATTTTAAATATGCCGTTTTTGTGCCTTAACGGTATTTTCCTATAAGTTTCGCTGTAATGTTTTACAATTACAATTATAATTCGTTCCAGGTTTACTGTTTCCGCCTATAATGGCATATACAAATCACGTCAGAACAGAGATACGAATGAAAGCTTTTTGAACTATCAAAGAATTCCATCGGAGGTAAAACAGCAGTGGACAAGAAGAAATACCTATCCTCCATTTAGAAAATCAGACCACGGATTCGCAATTCAGAAGATGGAATTACGGTTTTTGTCAACTACGGCCCAACTCATAAGTACGTATATCGCTTCTCAAGCTCTGTAACTATCGTAGTATATTCCGGTAGTTCTCAGACTGGTATCACGTCATATTAGCTGTTAATTTATTTCGCCTGGCATATAAATGGGATTCACAGTGTAATCATACTTTAAAACATCATTAAACTAATCAGCATTCTGGAATACGTCTCTATAGTTTTAAACTTTTGAACATTAATTTAATAATTAATGCCCTTAAACTTAGGGAAATTAGCGATCCTTTACCAAAAGAAGGTAGGAATATTGAATAAGCAAAATAAAGGTGTGTAACTATTTAAAGTGCGTGTTCCGAGCGTCTTTCGGACCCCCCTGATTTACTCGGATTAGTATCGATTTTGATATCATATTAAGGCCGTATTTTTCATCATTGTCGTCCTTAAATTTTGAGGCCCTCAATCCATTTCCTTCCAATATAAACAAGAAACCGCCTTAGTGGTTAACCCATCATATTAAAGGGGATGGCCCGATTTACGGATTGTTTTCTTCTTGATAGGTTGGCCTTCATCCAAACCCCCATCTGTAAGTTTCGCGCCGATTTTCAATCCGATTTTCATGTAGAGCTTAAAAGCGTGATTTTTTGTAAGCCCCCATAAGTACTGTTAAAATTAAAATATTGGTCTACCAAAATGGGGTACATTTTTTGCTCCAACTTCCAAACCAAACTCCTTTGGCCCTATTTTCCAGGGACAAGGTAACTGAGAAAAATAGTAGCTTTTTCTGATACCAAATGTTGATCACCCCTTCCGGTACAATCTGGGCTTTCTGGGGACGAGGCTATTAGGCGATCGGGCCATGGACCTTTAACCCACAGTATTGAGTAGGGCTTTGCAACAGCATTTTGCGTCTACCAATCAACACCGCAAGTATGTTTCCCACGGTACTTGATGGGTGTATGTACAAGTGCCATCTCTCATATCAAGTAGAGAACACAACACATATAAATCGGAACAAGGACCTTAATACTCGCCAAAAAGTGGGCATGTCAATGGCACACCATGAAAACCTAACGACCAAAATCGCCATAGGACAACTTACTCATTCGATTTAATCCAAGACGTGAAATGAACATTGTGTACATTTTAAAATAGCGGGGGACTGTAGTGCACATGATCTTATGTTACGGTGGGGCAAATTGGATAAAATTGTGAATTTTATCCAGATTTTATTTTCCGTCAAAACAACACACAATTCTCCTGTATCGGCCTGCAGTACAAAAGGTACGGTTATGAACCCAGTTCACCAAATACGGGGATATGACGGAGTCGTATCGTCACGTGACGAAATAGCATAACCGAATTCTTTGTCAAGCTCGCATTTAGAATTTGAACCTTCCTCGCAGTCCACGTGTGTTGGCTTTCATTTCGGGTTTTGAATTTCATCCTTTCCTGGAATTAAGTTTGGATATTAAGACCTATCACCACAGGTAGTACAAACATGTTAAAACTTGATTTACAGAACTAAGTGCAACCCCTACATATAGCCTGTATTGCAACAGAAACACCCACTCAACAGTACAAACCCGTCGGACGTGTCGTGTCGTACTATTAATCAGTATGTGAACTGTTTGGTTATAAAACCGAAACCGGTTTTTAACTCATGCTTAAAGTTTTCGTTCCAGATAAACATTTTTGTCAATACCTATTAAAAAAAATATAATCATTAGTGTCTCTTAGTCTTACATTCTTTTTGATTTAAAGGAATCATACAGCACTTTTCTTTTCAAGTAAAATTCTGGTCCATTTGTAATCAACAAAGATCATCGCTTCTTTTGCGCTCATCATATTATCTCAGGCTTCCATGGACTAAAGTATATAAAAAACTCAGTTGAGAAAAACTTCCAATGTTTAGATTGCAAGAGTAACATTTATATTTGAAGCAAAAATCGACGTGTACCATCCAACCATAAATTATATTACATTAAAATGCACAAACTTCATAGAGTTTAGTTATATTTTAGTAAAATCTGCCCCACAAGTTGAGTAGAACACCGGTAGGCCTACTATAAGCATTGAAAATTGTAGAATTGCTCCAACCGTTCTTGGCTTTTAAATCAAAAATAATATGAGTCACCCAATGTGGTTTCAGTACACGTCTTTTGGAGTGGCCCAGGTCATGACCCCCCGCACAGTGATTATGGTTTTTTTATGCCGACTTCCTGGGCCTAATTCCATCGCATTTTACATATGATATGTTAGTACAATGTGTGTAACTATGCTACGCGCAATTCCAGTGGTCAGCGATGGTAAACAAATGGTCTAGTAAAGAAAGATTCGCACTAAGTTAACGCTATAGAGACTTTGTTTTGACAGTTTCCTCTGTAATCTTGAACTTTATAACTGCTGGAGCTTATTTCCATGGGCTTCATATAA
Organism: Ophioderma brevispina; assembly: GCA_023653785.1. Taxonomy (NCBI): domain Eukaryota; kingdom Metazoa; phylum Echinodermata; class Ophiuroidea; order Amphilepidida; family Ophiodermatidae; genus Ophioderma; species Ophioderma brevispina. The sequence continues at coordinate 28,745 of JAMKCH010003069.1, forward strand.
AATAAAATGATTTTACAATTCAGTACTTATGAAATTTTTTGCATTACTGATAAAACCTACGAAAAGGATTCAAAGCATGGGATTAAAATTTCTGGAGCAAGACTGAGACAACTGCCGAATAGTGATGATTTTTTTTCTGCCTAAGATGGCACTTACATGTGCTGCATTGTCAGGTACAAAATTCCTTTTTTTTTTGTCCCCCAATTGATTGGAAAAATAACAGGTGACAGCATTTTAAATAGGCCGTTGTGCCTTTAAACGGTATTTTTCTATAGTTTTCTGTAATGTTTACAGTACATTAATAATTCTTTCCAGGTTTTAACGTTCCGCCTATAAATGCATCAAAATCACGTCAGAACAGAGATACGAATGAAAGCTTTTTGAACTAGCAAATAATTCCTCGGAGTGAAACAAGCCATTGACAATAAAGAAATCCCTATCCTCCTTAAGAACATCAACCAACGATTCTGCAATTCGAAGATGATTACAGGTTTTTTGCAACTACTACGCCAACTCATCAAGTACGTATATTCGATCTCAATCTCTGTACTAACGTATTGTATTATATAGTATTCGTTATGTTGCTTCAGACGGGTATCACGTCATAAGTAGCTGTTAATTATTTCGCTGGCGTATAAATGGGATTCGCTGTTAATTCATACGTTAAAACAATCATTAAACTAATCAGCACTCTGGAATACGTCTCTATAGTTAAACATTTTGAAACCTTAATTTTAATTAATTTTGTATTTGTTTTATCAATTTGCTGCCATCTTAATTGGTAAGTTTGTTAATAACAAAAAATAAGGTTGTGTATAACGATTTTAGGTGCTTGTTCCGATCGGTCTTTCGGACCCCCCTGATTTACTCGACTCCGGAAGTAGTATTCGATTTGATATCAGATTACAGGCCGTCTTTTTCTCATTGCGTCCTTAAATTTGAGCCCTCAAAAATCCATGTCATTCCGATAAAACACAAAAACCCGCCGTTTTATTGGTTAACCACAATATGAACACTGATTAGTAGGGCTTTGCCAAATGCCTTATTGCGTCTACCATCAAAACCGCAAGTATGTTTCCCACGGTACTTGAATGGGTGTATGGCAGGCCATGCTCTCTCATATCAAGTAAGAACCCAACACATATAAATCGGAACAAAGCACCTTTATCTCGCAAAAAGTGCATTAAATCACACCATGAACTACTACCAAAAATTCGCCTAGGACCACTTATCCATGTGATTATCAAGACGTGAACTACCATTGGTGTATACAATTTAACTAGCGGGGGACTTTTATGGCAACAATCTTATTTACTGTGCAAAACTTTCTGGATAAAATTGTGAATTTTGGTAGACAAGACTTATAACTTGATTAATCAAAAAAGTGATGAAGCACGTACCACAACCCCTTTAATGGCCCCCAGCTTGGATTTCAAGTTTACAAGGGGTCAACTTTTTTAAAATGTTCCGTTTCTGTTGAAAAGCCACACCATAATGTCTCTCTGGTTACAAAGATTCCAAAATGTATAGTTTATTACTACCTGTGACTTAGTGTAGGAATTATGGGTAAAAACTGTGAAATGATGGAAAATCATTTTGTTTGTACAGGGGTAAAAAATTAAAAGTGATCCATTTTTGTAAAGTGTGTCAAATTGTTTGTTTACCTCATAGAAAGAAATATAGAGTTTGGACTATCTCAACTTCTCGTTATTAAACCAAATGGCGATAAAGTCCAGCTACTGGCAATCTATGGGAGTATTTGACCTGTGACCTATTTTGTTGAACTGGAAAACAAGCATAACAGATAAGGCACAACTATTCCTTTTTTCAATCCTTGTAAGCGATGGAAACAATTTTGTACCACATATTAACTTGAATCAAATCAATTTTTTAAATTTTTTAAATCACAAATTAAAAAAGCCGCAAACCTTGTTCTGAATTGCCAACATTTGTTTACAGTTTTGTTTACCCCTACTACCTCGAAACTATAGCCCTGATATTACCTTTTTGGAACAGTAACTAACAAACACCAGGGTGTGCTTTTAACACATTCGGAACATTTAATTTTTTGACCCCGTACCTTGAAACCCAAGCTGGGGGCCATTAAGGGGGTGGCAACTGCTTCCATCATTTATGGTTATCATGCCTAAAGTACTTGGTGTGAAAAATTCACAATTTAATCCGGAAGCGCACACCCTTTAACTACAGTACCCTGCTAAAAGCAAGTGAACTGATATTTGGTAACACTTTAAAATGCTAACGCATTAACCATCAACAATTAAAAAAAACATACTATTTTGTTAAAAATGACATTTTTGGATCTGACCATACATTATCAAAAAATGTATGTGCCATTTTTCTTTCTTTATTTTAATTACAAGCCATGTGAATTTTTACCGTCAACACCTCTATATATGCGTTTAGATACTCGCTAGCTTAAATGTAGTGGTAAATATTATCACAGTTTAGAAGTATGTCCTTAACGGAAAATGTAGAATACATGATATATAACCGTGTTTTTTCTTTAACAGATGCAGCTTTATGGGTTATATAAAAGCTCCGATGAGAAAGAAGTAGGAAAGCACTAGCACTCATGGATTTCTTGTCCTGAAAGCCACCCTTTAAAAGGTATGGCCTACACTTAGTTTGTGAAAATGGGTAATTTAAAACTTACGCTTTTCGAAATCTTGACCCCTTATCCCAAGCTTACTGGCAATCGGCAAGCTTCTCGACGCCAGCTCGTTCAGTGTCTGTTCGCACTCTTGGATTCGGGCAATCACATCTGTTTGAAACCACAACTTTGGCATTCAGCGCATATGTGGTTACGAACGATGGTACATTTGAATTCATTTTGTGATTTGAAATCTTTTTTTTCTGCATGTGCAATACTTGTGTAAGTGTGTGTAGTTACAGTGCTGACAATTGGTCTGCTCGAACGTGACATCACTATAAGAAGTAGTTCTAATGAATCTGTTGTTGCAATAGGAACAATAAGCAGTGCGAGTTGTTGTCTGAGATTTTGGACACACATTTAAAGAAGGCCTTTAATAGACAAATCCATTTGACTCTCCTTCTTTACACCTATGTGTTGCAATCATTCTTTATTTTATGGTGTATCTGGGTGCAACAATGGAGCCATACCTTTCGCTCATCACAACAAAATTGCAATAGTAGTTTACGTCTGAAAATGCCAAGAGAAAAGTAGATTTATCCAACATTGATGATTTGTATTATTAGCTCTTAAGAACAAATACATGGTTCCACCAAAAAAGTGCATCCGCCCTGTAATGTTATAAATATCGGCACGAATCTAAAACCGACGAATCACAACCAAAGTCACAGTTCGGATAGCGAATTTTGATATTAATTATTAAATCCTTAATTTTGAAGAAAAAAAATAGAAAAAGATTTGTCCTTGTTTGCATGTGAACTGTTCATTTTTAGCACATTTTCCAACGATTATCCTTTGTTTCCTACCAAATTATTTTCAAAGTGTACAATAAAGTGATAACTCATTAAAATTCCTCCACAAAATTGCACATACATACACACTTCACTTTTGCTTTATTTCCAAATTAACGTCACATACGCTCATGTCTAAGCCTTTATAGTATTTTACAGTTTATAAAGAAAAACTTAATGAGAGCAGGAACGTTGTTTTTTTGCATCGGAATCGAAAAAGGGCTTAGGTCAAAGGCATCCAAATTTATTTCTACGTAATGATAAGTGTATATTTGTGATTTAATCGTAGGTTTTTTTCTTGAGGGTGATATTTTCATACTTTTTTGCGAGTAAATGAATCAAGATCAACCATTTTATAACAAGAAATTTTTAAGCTTAAGCTTACTACAAGTCCATTTGATTTTTATACTTGCGTTAATGGTAACAAAAGCACTCGGACGAAAACCATTTTAATTCTACAATCGACACATACAACACTGTTTTCAAAATAAATACTTTTTATTTCAATAAAATAAAATAAGTCTTGAATGATATTGTATCTGTTTTAATAAATTAGGCTTCAATTAACTCACATCAATGGATGTATTTTGTCTCAATATTGTAGGTAACGAAAAAGAGCGCTTGATATATTGTCATTATAGGCATAAAACTCAATTTCGCCAATATGGTCGATTGGCCTGTTTGTAAACTCGTGACGATGTCCACAGTCAAATCTGGGTGTTCTAAAACACTATAATAAGGCACTCATAATGCGCGAACAGATTGCTTCAGTTTTATGTGTATATACAAGTATCTCAAAAGTTAATATTATGTATTCTAAAACTTAACGCGTTGGCCGTTGCGTGTTTTTAGTTTTTTGATGCACCGAAAAGTTCCCAAGATTGACGCTTCCGAATAATGGAAGAAGAGTAACAGAGAACATAGAAGGGAAGCTGATGTTACACACAACTGAAAGACTGAACACGTCGACAGAATACTAGTAGTAGATTAGAATGGACCAACAAGAAGACATGGACTATATAAGAACAAAAGAATAAATTTTTTTTTGTATCAGGCAGTATCACACACACAAATGCACCGTTAAAGTGATTTTTGACAGTGTCTGATCAATTATTATTCCGTATTGAGTTTGGGTTAATTTGGCAGAACAAACAACCAAGCTTCTTTTTGGGCAGAAGGTTAAAGTTATTAAATATCAAGTAAATTTAATAAACGTTTAAAACTATGAAAACGACCTTACGAGCGTGTAAAAGGTTTCTTATTAAGGTTTTTGAACGTCACGCACAATCAACCCCCTACCTTTTGTCCGTGTTAGAAAACGTTTTTAAATGTTTTATTGAAACGTCAGTGCAAACCGTGAGAAAACCATCCCCACACGGTTAAAAAAAGTTTTATAACATTCAAAGTCAGTCACAACAAAACCAAACCACATACTCTTTTTTAACGTTAGAAAACTGTTTTAAATGTTTTACTGAAACGTTAACTGTAAAAAGAACCCTCCCGACACGTATAAAGAACGTTATCTCACGTTTTTGAAACGTTTTTGCACAGTCTTCCATGATGTGAAAGATTTTTTTTTAACGTTTAAAACGTTTTTTCTAACGTTTTTAAAGAAACGTTATAAACGGACTAAAAACTCACCAAATAACGTTTTAAAACGAAATTTCGAAACGTTTTCCTTTCCAAATAGTAACGTTTTTTTACGTTCTAAAAAACGTTAATGGCTAGCTGGTAGCGGCTCGTGTTATACGCGCTCAAAACCAACGAAGGAAATCCCCTCGAGGCAGCGATTTCTAACATATATTTTTTATTCGAAAATACAGAGCCCAAATTCATGGTGATTGCCGATTTATGGTGCAATTCAGACGTCATCGTGAGCAGGCAACTTCAATGAGGGGCGACGCTAGTCTCCTACGGCGAGTCAAAAATATTTTACCGCGTTTTGCGTATTTTTTTTTTTCTACGCAGTGAAAAATCCTACGAATAGTTGCTATCACATCCAGAACAATATTATTCCCCCTACTAGAGAAATTTTTTGAATCAATGATTTTTTGACTTTGCTTGATAAGTTAGGCTATTTAAGAAGGTAACCAAACCCATTTTTGACTCTGTTCCACGAAACACGTTGTAGAATAATCCCCAAGAGATTTTGGATGGAGTCACAACAAGTACACATCATTAAATTCTTTGTTGCTTTATACTTTGTGTACCCTTCAAAAATACCAAGAAAAAATTTCACTATTTAAATATTCTGTACTCAATAACAATTATGGAATCTTACACCCACACTTTGAAGCATTATTTCAATGAATGTTCGAAATTGTTTCACATATCCACTTTTCATGGAAACCTTGAATGCACATATGTAGGCAACCCTATGCAATACACGCCGCGTTGACCAACATACTATCCCGACGCCTTCATTAATTTAGTGGGGTTTACTTGGGGAAATCACACATACACAGATTCAACGTCCATATGTTTTTCGCTTTACATCTAATCCTCCCCCATCTCCTCTCTCTCTCTATTCCCCTCTCTTTTCTTTACTCCCTTTCTGCTTTTCACTTTTCCACTTCCTGCTTTACCGGTAGCTTTAAGCGGCTTTTACGGTCAGATCTATGGAGAGGGGCAATGTGTATCCTGCCCCCTGCCCCTGTTACCCTACGACATTGGATATTGTTAATGAAAATATTATCACCAACAGTTGGTACGGATTAGATAATGGTCACTATATGTATTATTATCATTTAGAGGACAGAAATCAAGGGCTTTTGCTGTTGTGGACGTGGGAATGGTACAAACGTGGTCAATATGGTTTGTATCTACAGTATATCTACAATATAGGAAAAGGTAAACGATTTTTTTCAACTGACATTCGATTTCAACTTTGTTTCACCACATATTAAAAACAATTCCTAAACTTGTTAAATGTTTGAAAATATTTCTTTCTGAAATCAGGTGTTAATCTTTTTGACTCACCCCGTATACAGAAAGCACAATTGGTCAAATTAATAAAATAGTATTGCAGCTCAAATAGCTTTGTTGCACCCTGACCCTGTATCTATGTTCTTTTGAGTTAGGCAACCATAGCAATTGATTTACAGCTGGAGGGATTGTGTATACCATATACGTGCTTTAACGTGAGCAGTTCTATTGACCAAATCTGAGGAATCCTAGCAATCGAAATTAAAGAGCGTCCCTTAACAGTTTCTTTGACCTTTATCCACAATCTGTGTGAGCGTTGAATCAGTGGCTCTTCGGATAATGTTCTGGGTGATGTAATGATAGTAAGTGGATTTAAGGCAAATGAATCATTTAAGAATTTTAAAAGAAATGTCCCTTTATGGTTGAGGGACATTTAACTCCAATCTGTGTACACCCCACATGGACCTTGGGCAAGTGGTTCTTGTAACCATGTCTGGTAATAAAAGCAATTGTTTACAGCAGAGGCATTTAAGATTTTCAAAAGATACCCCTATAATCAGAATACGTGACCTTTGACCCCTCATTAGAAGAATTCTTGAATTTTTAAACGGAATTGCTGTTAAGCGGCACTGGACATTTTCACAAAATATGAAATTTCTACAATTTGCTCTCCAAGATAGTCTAGCCATTGGAAAATAGAGATACATCTTCACACAAAATAACATTACTCAACAACAGATAGGGAAGTCTAATAAGAGGTAAAGCATCCAGGTAATTGTAGGCTAATCAAGTTTTCCATAACTTTAATCAAAACGGTTAATTACATGAATATCAGACTCGTACGCATTGATATTAAAACCACAAAGGTCAGACCGGTCTAAACAGGGTGAATGCCGTGGGAAAACATGCATACGGCGTGCGTTTTCTTGGTGTTCAAACGACATTTCCGTTGTGTGCTGAATTAATGTCGCCGGCGTTTGTTTACCCATAAGGACGCTGATGGTCTTAGTCATCAGGTGAGGCTAATGTATATAAAAGCTTACAACCATGCAAAATGTCGATTTTGACAAAATCTTGCGGCGCACATTTTTCAAATGTGCCAGTTCTCTTTGAATTTGACCATGTTGATGGGGAATTCAATGCTCAAACCTGGGGTGTAAGTCAGAGGAAGATATCTTTACCAGTAGTATTCGATCTGGTAATGTATGTTCTTGAAGGCAACCCAATATTATAAAGAATTAGCTATCACTTTATGGCGTGGCCATGACACTGGGGCGAACAGCCAGGGCCGTACGAAATTTATTTTTTTGTCAAAAATACAAAATTAAAAAAAAAGTGGACACTTTTGGTAAAAGTGGACGACCTTTTGGTGGGTAAAAGTGGAACCCCTAGACCCCTAAAATGAGTCCTTTTTTGGATTTTGAACAGTCATCACAAAAAGTAGGACATTCTTGTCAAAGCGTTCTCTAATGTTTTCTTTTAAAATGACAAAAAAATCAGCAAAGTGGGACCTTTTTCCCCTTTTGTGTATGTTACCCCCCCCCCCCCCCCGCGTACGGGCCTGGCTAACAGAAGAATATCTATAGTAGATTTCAAATTACGTGAGTCTCCTTGCGTTTTGGAGGGGTGGATATTGATATGGGGTCATTCCCCGGCCATGCAGGAGGACCCAAGTCGTTGGCCATTACAAAAACGTATGTTGAACAGGGTCAAAGTCCGTACAGAATCGCTTACTGAAAACTGATCAGTTCAGTTATACATTGGTATGTTAATGATTGGAGAACTTATGCCATTGTTTGCCGGGATGTCATATCCGTTTTGCGCTAATGTCTTAATACAAGGTTGGCCCATTTTTTTATGACCAAATAACACAATAATTGCGTTATGTGTGATCGATATAAGAACCGAATTACTTCTCCAATGTTGTTGATAATGATAGGTAGCAGGTGTCAAAAATTAGGTTTTAGTTCAAATAACAACGTTTAATGAAGGCTGTGTTTTTATCCTGATACGTCAATTGAAAAAAATTACATTATCTTAGATGTTGAAAATAATGAATTTTAGGTCAAAAGTTATTTATAGCTACATTACTTAAATTATTTATGAGTATCATAAACTTACATGTGGCCATTAAAATAATTCCTTCTACCTCTCACGGTGAATGGAGACTACACTTTTTAATGAGTCTCACTTGACAATCTACTAGAATCCTGAATATAATGAAAACCGCATGCCTCTCGACATAAAATTCAAGTTAAAATATCAAACTAGCAGGCGGCCACCTACAAGAGAATACAAATCTCTAAAGGCGACAAGCAAGTGACACAACCCCATGATTAGACCGTACATCGGCCCACTGACGAGCGTCTTTTTAAAATTGTGATTAAACGCGAAATATACAATGAAGACAGAAAAAGAAACTACACAATTGAAATTAAAGCCAAGTAATTCACAAAGCCCGTATCACCTAATCAAATGACCCGTTTACAAATATCTAGGACCAAATCGTAAACGGAAAAACCAACCGAAACCAAAATTGACGTATTTGTTACTATCTATACCTCCCACATAACAGTATCAATTGAAGGCAGGAATTTAAAAAATCATCCCGAACGTTCGAAACCAGTTCACACTCCTAATCATCTTTACTAAACGTACAAACAAGCGCGGTCCTGGCGAACGTATTAGGCAAAATTATAAACTACTGAAGACGAAAATCAACAATCATTCGACAGAATACAGATCGCTTCAATACGACTCTTCGTCTATCCACCCGCCAAGTCAATGCTTACGCATCAATACATAATCACATATTGAATGTTGACATAACAATGGAGAGTGTATTGGAAGCCAAAAGCATTTATCTATATAACTGCGAAATGCAATCAATGAAATGTAGGCCAATAATGTGGACCAGTCGAAATGAAGTGACACACGCATGGTAGATCGTTCCTCGGCCCACTGAATAGCTGTCTTTTAAAAAACAATGTCGTGTGAAACCTGACTAGAGATAGGGTTACTTGCGCGGTTGAAATAATCTACTACTGGTGCAAATAAAATCTTCTTCTTATCGTGTCCAAAACACGTGAGTTCTCAAATATGACAGTCAAGGATATCACAAAGAGTATCAGCTATCAAGCTAACCGTACAAATTATTTAGGCCATTCGAAAAACGTGAAACACAGGAAACAAAATTGTCGTGTTTGATATCCACATATACCGCACAATTACAACTAACAACTTAAAGGCATGAGATGAAAATCATTCCAAACTTTCCAGTTCACACTTCTACTCCTCTTTAAACGTACAAACCGGCAGTGAACCTGGCGCAAATATAAATTTGAGGCAAATATGAAACTACTGCAAGAAGAAAATCAAAATCATTCGACATCATACGATCGCTTCAATACGACCCTCACGTCTCTCGACATCGTTCCAATTTTAAAGTGCATCGAGAGATTTCATATATGAGGTATTAGCCCTTAAAAAAAATGAAAGCCTCTGATCCAATCTCAAAAGAAGGATTAAGCTGAAAAATATTTCTTTGGTGCAAAAAATTAACTTTCTTATTCCTATTGAAGAAATACGAATTCGGCCTATGTTTTATATTAAAATATTTGAAGGCATTTCTGTAGCCACGTACAAGTAAAGAAATCTATTGAGTGCGAAATTATATGAAATCACTAAATTTGACAAAAATGATATGGAGCTTCGAAATCTCTCGTGCACCTTCAAATCGATCCCGCGCGTCACTTATCACGCTTCAATCCACAATCACCAAGTCGTTGGATAATACGATGGAGAATTATTCACTGCCTATTGAACCTATGAATGAAATCTGAATTTATTCGAAACCGAAACCATTTACCTGTAACTGTGCAAAATATCAAAAAAATGTATTGTATCTTTATATGTTGATATGTTCCATTTTATTCACATGGCATTGGGACTCTATTCAGGGACCCCTTCAACCATTTATACGACGGAGTAACGACTACCACAATACCGTCACCTTTGTAAACAAACTTTTTTATATCCTAAACGTTGTACAAACACGATCATGAACATACTTAGGCACGCACCCGCACCAAATGCATTGTGACACTTACGAACCTTAGAGTTCAGGTTTATGCGGGTGCAGATGCATAAGAGCTAGCCGTATGCAACAAAAGAGTTTAGACCAAGTTAAACTTTAGACACGTCTAAGGTTAATTTTGTCCCACCAGAAAAGACATGTTTTCCTTTACGCCTGCCGAGGTATTTTGTAGTAATTTGAAATTTGCTTAAATCTTTCAAATTTGCTAGTTTACTTTAAGAAGAAAGTGTGAAATATAAACTATCAATTTTGAGGCAAACTAATTTTGACTTGGAAGGAGGTCTAACTTTAAAAACTGGTCTACTTGGTTATAATGCCAACCTTCCAGGCAAGAAAACAAGATGTATTATGCACCCGCATAAACCTGAGGAGATCTAGATGTTACATACCACTAACGAACTTATACCACAATAATCTATGGGGAAAAATGGAGCTTGAGCATGTTTCTTTCACATTTAAAAATCTCAGAGAGAAAATACCAAAATATCACACCAAAGTACAAGCTAAAAATCACCAAATAACCAAATTTCACACATATGATGACCAGATTTGTTTAAAGTTACGATCACCAAACTTGGCCCAACACAAGATTCTCCATAGTCGCTAAATCTAGTAGTGGGCAATTCGATGTGAAATTGATGAGCGCGGAGTAAATTGCCTCAAATTCACCGTCCAAATGCCACTGCGTCCATGTGGATACCAGTGAAAAAGCACCAATGTATTTATATTATATAATAATATTATATATTTTAGATTGGGTGGGCCTTATATGCATGATTCTAGCAGAATCTCTGACGAAGCGAAACTCAATTCAAGGCCCACCCATTCTAAAATATATAATTACGGCCGCTTGAAACTCTGAAACAGACACTGCAATACATTGGTGCTCGTTCACTGGTATCCACATGGACGCAGTCCTCTGTGGTCCGGTGGTAAAATTCACACCTAGATAGCGAGGGGGCTGGGTTCGAGACCGTGTATTTTTCGTCTTTATTATTTAATTCTATGATCGCCAGTTTCTCCGAGCTTCTATATATAACATTTTGTATTCTATGACACTGTAATTTACTTCACTGTCATTGTCACATTTTTTGCGATACGCTATTTCCCTCCTTGCTTCACCTATTTTCGCATATTCAACACCAACCTCTTGTGTCTTTTTATCCATGTCTGTGTCCGTTGGACTCACATTTTACGCGCTTTTATTCAAAAATAACTCCCCTTCTTTGCAAGGCTTTAAAAAGATTTTACTTACATTGCCGCAACAGTCTTTAAATTATATCCCAAGACAAATATACTACATTAAACTGCTTTTCGACATGCAGGTCAGGATTACCTGTTATAAAAAACTCAATCTGAGTTTCGTTGAAACCTATCATGCTTCCTCTGAACCTAAATCAGAAATATCTTTATTTTCATTGCTACGTTTACTCTATGCTATGAAAACGCATTAATACAGTTTATTTACCTCAAGAACGCCCCACCAGCCACTTAAAGCTGAATGGAACAGCTATCGTGATATTAATCATGAATATATTCGTACAAGTTATGATTGCAAAATTCTTTAAAATAATTTTATTTGTTTTCTTGGTACTTTCTGGTTGCTTTTGGGAATTGGTTTGTGGTGGGTTAAACGTATCTTTGATTAAAATAGTTCTCTCGATAAGAATCGTTGCTTGGTGTGAAAACGTAGCTTTCGCATTTAAAGTGTTACGGTGCAAACTTACAGTTTTTGTGCCAGGAATCGGTCAACCATTTGGCGGAAGCATCAGGATACCGGGGCGCCTGTGTCTGCAAGCTGTACAAAAATTGTAGTTCGCTAAACCGAAGCGACAGTCATTTCAGGAAACCTTTAAGAAAATGAATAATGATAATATACGCAATATACTGATAAATAATTTGAAGATAGAAATTTGATATGCTTACTTTATATACCTGCAGTCGAGTCATTTGTTGTCGCTCTATTTTTATGACAAGCCAACATCCAAGTGATAACCAATTTGGTCCGACAATCCGACAAAGCGACGGATTGTTATTACCTTTGAATAGTGTGTGTTCCCTCAAGACAGGGCTTGTTAAAACATAGGTAGAGTAATGTTAATTAAGACACTATCAGGGATTCACCAAAAGAGAAATATGCAGGAAAGTTAAAGTGAAGGATAAATCTGATAACTCCAAACGTAGACTTTCCAACTGAACCATTGCGAGAAAAGGAGGAAAACCGCAAATATTCAAACATCCGAACCTCCATTCCATTAGGGTTGAGTAGGTGTCACCGTACGACATACAATAAAATAACGGATCTGTGTTTATTATGTTGCGTTTGGCTAAATCACTTATAGGTCTGTTAGGGATACCATGCTGTTAGGACATGCAAAAATCTGATTTTGATGATTTTTTGGTTTTTCAGATTATCAAATCCTGATAGTGACTTTAAGATGTTGGACTTTGATCTTAAAAAGCCAAAAGATTGCGTTTTCTATTAAACCCTCTACGAGGGTAGGGGAGTGGTTCCCCAACAAACCCCAGTGAACATTCTCCTGTGCGATCAAATGCCAAAAGATTTCTTAAAGCTTAATACAGGTAATCCTTCTCGTCTTTTCGGTCATTTTAGCGGGAAAATTCACATTTCCACCGAGGTATATAGGGTATATGCCGTCATTTCGAAGGGTAGGGGAGGTTGCCACCAAGACTAATTTATGTACATTTGTTAAATATCGCCACACTATTGCTCCAACATTCTTTGTCTATGTAAAACTAGTGATTGCCCTCATTTAGAGCGAAAATCCGATATTCTTTTAGCGCAAAACTTGACTTTTGACTATTTTCTATGGAAAATGCCAATTTTGCCGGCTCGCGGTGACATTGATGTCATTTTGACACCATGCCAGCTAGGTTTACTTGTATAGGATCAATTGAAAGAGGAGACCTATTAGATGTCCGACACGGATATAAACACTCATGACCACACACGGTAAAAACCGTGGTACAAAAAAACATGGTAAGACGAGGGTTAAATATTGAAATAAATATTGCATACCGTTTTCAACAAAACATCTTCCGACGGTCTGGACTGCCTCGCAACTTAAGCACTATATCTATCAAAGATGCAATAAACAAAAATCCTCTATCGAAATATTTACCACTGTTATTATTTGTATTCTCCAGAATTAATTATTATTTAACGTAGCATTACTACACTTACTTGAAGGAACTTTGTGAGGCGCATTAAACTGTTCCTCGAACCGTAATCTTGGTTGGCAATCTGTAGTTGAAATGTAGGTATCTTCTACAACAACAAAAAAAACAAAAAGAAAGAAACAAAATTTGTTTAAAAAATATTTCACATGATGAAAGCAAAAAATACAAGTACGCGTGTAACCGCCTGTTTACAGAGAAAAACTAATCAAACCTAACTGGTAGTGCGGAATACAACAGTGGCGTAAATTTGTTTGTGACATGGGGGGGATGGGGTGATGAAAATTTATGAATGAAATGGGGTTTGCTAAAAGATCCATTACTAGCACATGTGCGCGCGAAGCATCAATATGGGACTACACAGGATCTGTCAAGACACGTGATTTCATCCTATTAAAATGGGTCCTCTGAGTGACATGATTGGTGCACATAGCGGAAATTATGCACATGATTTATGCCACCTTATACACAACTGTATTTAGTATACTGCAGTCATCCAAAAGACATCTGAAACTATCAACAAATTGGAAAGTTGTATATCTGAGGTAAGATCTTGGGCCATCACCCATGAGCTTTTCTGCATAATTCAAAGACGGCGATTGTGCCTTCCAGTCTACGGCTACTGTTATCGTTTATGCCGGAATCGACACTGCATGCTCAGTTAAGGATCTTAGTGTTAACTGGTAGCGACAATTCAAATGAAATATCAAATTAGAAACATTGCACGCACTGCGTCTTGACAAATCCATTGATCACATTTCGCCTGCTTCGAACAATCTACATCTCAGTCTTGCTAAAAGTTAAAGACCGCATCCGTTTCAAAACCTTACTATTGGACTAGAGATACGAAATGTATGGCTCCCATTACCTCGAGGAACTTATCTCGTAGAGGAACTTAAATCCACTATTCTATACGCTCATCGTCGAAGGTCTTCTTACTCTTAGTGCTGGTCCACTAAGAAAGACTTGTAGGGGACCGGGCTTTGCCACTGCAGTTACCAGTATTGGAACAGCCTTCGGTGGATGTTACAAATGCCAACTGTTCCACTTTGAACCTAAAGACCGAACTTTGAAAAATAAATAGGACGCTGGAAACGATCTAAAATTGTCTGGCACAAACAGTTCTTCTTGGGGAATGAGAGTCCAATGGTGGAAAATGCCATTTAAAAATAAATTGATAATAATCGGAAACGGTGGTATTTTTAAAGGACGGCAATGCATACAGATTTGTCGGCAACAAAACTTTCACTAACTATAGAATATTGCGTTTTAGTTGATGTTATTACAGCAAAGACGAGGTACGTTTACCCTTCCTAGCCAAGTATGGCGAGCAAAAGCAAAACAATTCCTTTGGGGGCTAAACATTAACACAATCGGAATACAATTAATGTTATGTCCCATTATTGTAATAACAATCTACTCCTCCATTA
Organism: Ophioderma brevispina; assembly: GCA_023653785.1. Classification (NCBI taxonomy): domain Eukaryota; kingdom Metazoa; phylum Echinodermata; class Ophiuroidea; order Amphilepidida; family Ophiodermatidae; genus Ophioderma; species Ophioderma brevispina. The sequence continues at coordinate 43,856 of JAMKCH010003069.1, forward strand.
TAAAAACTTCTTAACAGCAATTTCAAGGCATGATAAAATCACCTCTACACCTCTGTATCTACTTGGAACGGAACGGAGTGCCCATCTCTCTTTCGAAGCAATTAAGTCAGACTCCACCATAATTTATACTCGTTGTGTGGGGAAGCGCTAACGTACTAATAGGAGTCGGTAATACCCCAATACTTGAATAATGCCGGTGTTATAAAATTCACCTGGCCGCGTGACTGAGTGTCCTACAACCCATAGCACTGTGTCCATTGCGTTACTGTACGCATCACTGTTTCAGCCACTGTACTAAAACAACCCATGGCGGGCGAGTTGGCAGCGCGTCGGTCGCTCACCTTTCCACCAATGCGTCCGGGTCTTCCCGGTTCACGCCAGTGTCGTATGTGAATTTGGTGGCCGCTCCATACCGTCCTCGAGGTTTTCTCCGAGATTTCGGTCCTCCTGCATCAAAATCGGACTCTTCCCATAAATCTTTCACCGCTGTTCTGGAGGCGTCCCTGAATAATGGCATTATACCCAATATTGGGTTCGCAAGCAAATGCCGAATGTTTAAATAAATAAAAAAATGACCTCGTTACAAGGTCACGGTTTATTCCGTTACCCTGTTGACATGGTAGCTAGGACACTCTTTAATGGGGACAGCGTTTCTTTACATCTCCAGCAATTCATTTTATACCGGACTTACAGTGTGCCCTTGTTTCTGTATTATCAGGAATTATTTTGGTGATCATGTAAAAGGGGACATTTATTTTCATATTAACCTTTTCATAGGAAGCTTTCCCGTATGGAATTGGGTGACGTATTTTAGTTTTTCCGAAGAGTGAGGCCGATGGTTGAGGGGCGGGCCGAGGAGATGACCGATGGTGGCCTGCACTTCCAGTCTCGTTCACACTATACCTCCAGGTAGAGTCTTGTGCGAAGACTGTAATAAGAAGAAGAAGAGAGAAGTAAGACGAAGAAGAAGGAAAACGACAAAGCGGCGAAGCCCATGGGTGGGGTTGCGACCCTTTCTGTTTTAAAGGGGTCCGGTAGACCCCCTCAGAAAAACTTCCTAAAAAATGCGCTGTACTGACTACCCAACGACAGTATTACTACTGAAGACGATTTAAAATAGTGATCGTTCAGAAATTGGGTGAAACATTATTTTCATGTGTGCGAAAAAGCAGCCATTTTGCGTTTGCTTTTTTTTTTTTGCAATTGGCACTAAATTATTTTACACCAGTGTTTGTTTGAGTAAAGAATAGACTTTATTGATATGTAAACCAAAAAAAGCAGGGGTTCCTCCATTGTAACGGATTTTATTTGAGACCTTTTTCTGAACCATGCTTTTCCCATTCATTTAAAGGAAATGGTTTCAGGCTGTCATTCCGTTCATGAAAACTTTTATAATTGGAATATCATTTGAATGACATGAGCGCACGACGTACCAAGTCCTTTTGACAAAATTGAGTTATGGTGGTTTTAAATGTTAGGATCAGACATCTAGATATTGCTTCTTTTACAAATTCGAAACTTTTAAAGAATTTTTATGGCGGCAAATTTTGCTTCAGGCTGTTATGTATACCAGACATGAGTGGGGGCGGGGGGGGGGGGGGGGCAGAATCAAGAAGTTTCCCCTTTTTTTTCCTGCTCGCTACGCTCGCCGGCTTGACCAATATTTTTCCAGTGGTTCGAAATTCTGAAAAGCGGGGGGGGGTGGGGGTTTGAGGCAGGACAAAAAGTCAATAGTCCTCTCCCAAAAGATTATGGATTATTAATCCTTCGCATCACTCTTTCATACCTGTTTATTATATCTTTAAATTCCTTTACCCCTTCACCCTTCCACTTTTCCGTCCTTTTCCATTCTCCTTCCTCTTTCACCTTCTCTTCCCCTTTTTCTCGTCTTTTCCCTTCTCTTCCCCTTTATTCATCTCTTTTCCCTTCTCATCACTGTCCTTTTCTTTCTCCCTCTTTTCCCTTCTTTTCCCTCTTTCGTCCAATTTACACCTTCTCCGTCCCACTTTTAGTTGTTCAGGGGGCAGTCTGAAACTGCCCCCCTGCCCCCCCCCCCCCCACGCTGGTTACGCCACTGTTTTGCTTCATCTCGATTTAAGTGCAAGACGCTTAGTGCGTCCAAGCCATGACGCCAGGTTTTTTTGACTTATTTAGATCTCGACTATTAGTGAGTGGATTTTCGCCTCTGAGAAGTGCCATTTAAGCATAATGGAAACCCATCTTGGATGACATCTTACATGATTTGTATTGATTACCTGATTACCTAATGATATGTTAAATGATTGCCTTACATGGGATATATATACACACACACACACACACAAACATTACAGTACTAGAGAAAAGATAAAGTATCCTTGTAGCCATCCTAGGGTATCGGAAGCCAACTTGGATGCTCTAATGAAGAATTTTAACAAACATTTTGAAAAATTTCATTTGTTTGATTAATTTCTGACTGTCAAAACATCCAGGATAGACACCAAATACCAACCGGCAGTCAAAAATTACGATAGATTGCCAGTGGTGCAAAAAGTGCGGGAGCTGGGATTGAGGAAATGAGTCTAAGGGTAAAAAAATGAAAGAGAAAAAGGGAAAACGAAAAAGAGGAAAAGGAAAGAAAAAGAGGAAAAGGAAAGAAAAAGGAGTAAAATGAAAGAAAAAGGAAAAAAGGTAAAAGAGGAAAAGGGAAGGAAAAATAGAAATGAGCCCAAAGAGTATATACCTTGACTGTAATTTCTGTAGAACAAAAGAACTCAAGGTTGGATAAGAAACATGAGAGAAATGTGAGGAAATTTAGGTACCGTAGTTTGTGGAATGACACTATGTGGATATCAGAGACGACAAACTTATACATGATGTGGGTGAAAATATAAAGGCTTTAAGCGTTGTTCTGTAAATGACAGCACAAGCTGAGGAAATGATGCAAAGGATAAAGAAAGACAGAAAAAACATAACGAGGAAGGAGAAAATGAGGAAAAAGAAAACTAAAACGGGTAACAGGAATGATAGAGAAGGAAAAAAAAGAGTTCCCTTTGTAATTTACTTAGGAAGCATAACTAAAGCTTAAGATGAGCTAAAAACTATTGGTTAGCAAACCAAAGGAAGACACTCAAATCTGAGGAAATTATAATACATGGAGAAAATGAAAACAAACAAATAAAACAGAGAAAGGGGAAACGATTACTGAAGCATGTCAAAATCTGCGAAGAATGATATGACTCAATTTGAAATAATTCAAACTTCGAAGCAAAGGTATGCATAATGCCATATTGTTGGTATAGGCATTCAGTAGGCACTTCAAGAATAAACGATCCTCCTTTTCACAGAAGAAAGAAAAGGAGGAATGAGCAAAGAATGAGGATCAACTCCAAAATTAATCATGTAAGTTTGAGGAAATAAAAGCAGAGTCAAGATGATACCATTCCAAAATGTTTACACTGTCGAAGTTGTCACAGGGTGATAAAAAACGTGATTGTGTTAGATCTCCAATATATGACTATTCCAGGAAAAAACAAACAGTTGGCTAAAACAAGTGAATGGATTTCACAGCAACAATACATGGCATGCAAAGGACTGTTTTACCAAAGAGTACATTGCGTGTATCAAATCATATATACTGACATAACAATCATTTTTCCCTGTATTTAGGCGGTGTTTGACATTTTAGATTCTTTTAAGTCTCAAGACTAATTTTGTTGAAATTGTAAACACCCACTGGAAGTTTGGGTGAAACAAAGAAAGATACCCATCTTGTCATTTTAACAATGCAACACCTGGTTAACATGTCCATATTATGCATGAGGGAGACGAACCCGGAGGGAGAGAAGAGAGGAAGGGCGGGGGATCCGATGCATTGAGGAAATTGATTGGCCGAAATTTTGCTCCTGAGGAACAAAATCAGTTTTTCCACCCCTGTAGATTACGATCAGACACTTTATTGTATATCTAATAAAACAACATAAACAAGGCCCGGGGGCAATCACATATGAATGGATACGGGTGTAAGGTTGGCGCTTCGAAACCCAGGGCATTCGGTGACAGAGGACTAAAAAAAATAAGGATCTTTGGGTAAGAGACAGCTAAAATGCCCCAAAATAAGGGGGGTTTCGGGTGACAAATTTGCAGAAAATTTACCAAAATGGGTCTTTTAAGAAAATTTGTAAAATTGTCACCCAAAATAGGGGTCTTTAAGTGAACATTTTCGAAATTTTCCCCCAAATAGGGGTCTTTGGGTGACAGTTTGGTAAAATTGAAAAACTATGGGGTCTTTGGGTGACATTTTCAAAATATATGGGGACTTTGGTCCCGGTGTGAAACTAATGTTGCGAAAAGAGTCAATTGAATCGATTGCCCTATTGTTCACCATTGTTCCCGGACTGTGAGCCCGGAGGACCATATCTCCTGCCACACCGGCATACAATACACACAAACACACCATTGCGCCCATAAGTACTCAGTTGCGGGCCTGTTTATCGGGTATCGTGGGTAGCTCATGGTAGAGAACTGGTCTTGTATGAATCTTGGTCCACGCGGGAGTGCCCTCGAATTTTCATTCGGGGTGTATCTGCTTGTGTCCGGATTCTGTGCTGGTATTTATTGTTTATGTGCTCTAACGTGCGATGCGCGCTTCTTTCTCCTCAGTATTATAGAATAAAAATAGCTAATCGGTACCGTTAGTTGGTTTTATTTTTTTTTTTTGTTTTTTTTTTGACAAAAAACAAATCGTGATATAAAGAAAATACTGTGTTTTCAAACTTGGGAGTCGGAAATGCAACCATGCAACACTGGACGGTTCATCATACAAATTGGTAAAGACGTGTCTAGCATGCCTCTGTTCAACTCTGTTCATATCGCATTTATTTGAAATTATCGCAAAATACGGTAAACTAAATGCACTTTCTAGCCAAAAGGAAATTAAGAAGACGTGTTTAAAGTTATATGTTGATATTTTATAGAATCTGAACCGTTAAGTGGCCTAAGTATAGTTATGTGTACCTAATTTACGAGCAAAATTCAAGCTACTCTGAAAGAAAAAAAATATAATATTGTCACCTAAGGGACATTGCGATATAAACATTGCCTCATATCATCAGAATCAACTGAAATTTGGGAAATAACCTTTTCTCGAGTATATCAAGTAACCATAAACAACAATGAAGGTGCTAGGATCTCCAAACAATATAGTAGAAAATAAACGACCGGTGAGGTCCTGGAAATACGTGTCAACAAAGGATTGCGTGTCATGGTGTGTAGGCACGTTTCTGCATAATAATGGAAAACGGAAGATATAAGACGTGCTGACTGGCTGCCAAAATTCGACCTGCCTGTAATAATACCATGTCAGTAATAACAATGAGCTACGCCGTCCCCGTAATATCACGCTCTATGAACATCAGAATCATGCAATCGTTTTGCTGGTATCAGGAGATAAAATCTACCGTTTATGTGAAATGGTCACAGGGAGTCTTCTGCCTTTCGGTCTACCCTTCCTTGGTTTTAACGTCCATGCACTGTTCTCACTTTTCCTGTCTAGCTTTGCCGTCCTTCTCAATGGGAAGAATTCCTATATACACCATGCGCCATATACTACAAACGTACATAACAAAAACCACAAAAGAGGCAAAAACAAGAAAAATACAAAAACAAACCATACTTATTTATTTTTATAGCACTATATACCTTTTCCGGTAGGTGCAAACGTCCTGAGATTATTCCAACTAAATTCTTTTTCAGTGCTATCACTTCCGGATCATCATCGTTGGGGTACATAACATCAACTACATTTCCATTTTGTTGAATCCAGAAGGAAAACCTAATAAAAGTTGATAATTAATTAATTTGAGCAATGATAATATAATTAATCTCAAAGGGTGCAATATACAAAATAAATTCCAAAAGTACATTTATACACACTTTGCCTGTTTCATTCAATATCGTCCCCAGCATCACATATAATAATAGCAGAGATTTAATATAAGCGCCTTATGCGATTGGCCTCTAAGCGCTTTTCACCTTAATGTTCGCTGATCAACTGTGGCCCAACCATCCAGAAACCATTTAGCATCATTTCAAGGGATGCAGCAGATCGGGATCAAGCGCTTTCCCTTATCACACAGCAACAACATCAAGATAACACCATCGCAGGCCGGGACCAGCTTTTCCCAAATATCGCATTGGTAAATCGAGACAACCAAGCGGTTATTTCTTGTCCAGGGAAATTACAAGCAGCTAATCTCACAGGGCTCGAACGCACGCCTATACGCATGGATGAGCATACCTGGAGTCGAGCGCTTTTTTGACCTGATTGAGCTATCTTGTCCGCTATGTGATACTATGTGATATAACCATTTTGATATATTTACTATGTGCTCGTGTCTACAATCACCACAGTATCGTTGTGGTTGACTTTCACTTTTATTATGGTGTTTGTCTTTTTCTTCACAAAATCTGTGAGCTTCTGTGTCCACACAGAAGCTTCTGTGTACTCAAATGCGTCATTCATTTACACACGTTTTATAAGCTTTTATGCGGTATTTTGTTTTACTGATTGTATAATAAATGATTTCACATGAGATCAATTTCGTCGTAATTCAATCGTTCATAACAAAATAGTTTTTCACGTAGTGATTTGTTTACATTCATTGAAACACAACGATGTCAATTTTGTCGTATTTTGCAATATACGTTATTTTCGTTTTCACAGCCAATGTGTAATTAAGATGATATAATTACAGTTTTAGATTTCAGTTATGTTAAATTATAAAATATTAATACAGTTTCTTTTATGCTTACTTTCATGGTATAGGCATAAAATGTCACGATAGATTTTCAATCGCGTTTTTCTCCGAAAACGTTTTGTAAAATACGACTGTATGTATATAAGAAGGATTTTGTTCACCTTAGCCGTTAACAACTATGGTTTTGCAGTTTAGTCTTTCTTTTTTTCTTATTTTTTTTCCGGTCACTTTTGAAAACCTTCATTTTGAAGACCCTTGGGCGGTTTTAGGTCAAACCTAGTCTGTGACATCTAGTTTGCATTTGGGATCACATAGGGGGTCACTAAGGGATCATTTTCTAAGGGAGTGTTCATAAATACTCTGGTGGGGAGTTGGAAAATTCATGGGGGATCAAAAAAATTGAGGTCCCAAAAAGGGGGATAAAAAACTTTTCCACCTGGTATTAGGGGGGCTCAAAATATTTTAAGGATATTTTTGCTCCATTCAAAGTGTAACTTTACCAAAGTATCTTAATTTTATTCTATGATCCAATTTGCAATTTTGGGAACATCAACTTTTCCATTAGAAAATGTGTCTTGAAACCGAATATTCCTGTGCCAACTCCCATAAAATGGGTGCCATGTCCACATTGTGGCCACCAAACTCTTTTTGTCCAGAAACAACTTTACTACTATTTTACCTAGTTCACCTTTGTGAATGCAATGTAGCTAGGCTATCTACAACCAGCCATATTTTTTTTCATCGGCATTTTTTTAAATTGAGGTTTTATCGATCGGGGTATGAACTCTCTACGATTAAACCCAAGTATTAACATTTATTGTGAGCCAAATTGGAAATTTCAAATTGTGTTATCTTTGCAAGAGAAAATGTATCAATATGCTTAGGACCCTTTAAACACAAACAACTAACAGCCCCTGAACACCAAGGTATTTATGAACACTCCCTAAAACCCATCAAATGCTACTTGTCTCACGAATTAGGTGCTATGAAGATGTGAGTTACATATGTTCAGCTATGACTTGAGATTATGAGGTTTTCACAGAATTTTGATCGGTGGTCAGTAAGTTGTTATTTGGGTTCAAATTTTAAACAAGCTGAAATCACTGAAATGGCTATACCAATGTTGGTCTTACCGTAGAATGGAAAAGACTAATAGTGATCTCCTGCTGTGACCTACGGTTATTAAGGGATCATTGATAAAAAAAAAAAACATACTCATGCTTATGTGGGTTTAAGTGAACAATTTATAATTAATGTCAATGACGATGTGACTTATTGCTGTGATCGCCAGTTAAAGAGGTCAGAGTTAACAAAAAGTCAAATACAATATGTCCAATAACCAGTTAGGTAGGCATCATGTTGATCTGAGTGAACAATTGGAAACGGTCAATAGAGACCTCTTGCTGCGACCTAACATTAGGGGCCAAAGGTAAAAAGAAACATGCTCAAAATCATAAAGTTTTGATATCATGTTGTTTCTCCGCCTTCTTCTCCTTCTTCTTGTTCTTCGTCTTTGTTTTAGTTTCTTAGGCTTACCACTTCAAATGTTCATTTCTACTAAATAATAAATTCGTTACGCCCTATTTGTTCTCACGCAATGCGGAAAAATATCTATGGTTTGTTTCCAATATTGGAAACAAACCATGGATAATTTTTCCGCATTGCGTGAACAAACTGGGGATAACTAATATTATTAAATAAAATTCATTTGTGCAAAGGCTCATTTGTTTGTGTTTAAAGGGTCCTTAGCATCGATATGGTACTGCAACAATATTCTGCCTTTATTTTTGCAGGCAGGTTTATGTGGTTGTTCTGCTTACAGATAAAGGTTTTTAAAGTCGACAAAGTTGGCAATATCGAGAACTATTGAGGGACACATATATCAGGAAAATATACACATAATTATAAAACAGATAACGTATAGCAGTTCCAATACCACCACGTACCCGTGTTGGAATTCACCAAAGCATTGTATAGCGCTACTGAGGTCTCCATTCCTCACTTTCGTTTCATGAAATATTTTGGTTGTAGCGTTTATTATCTTTACGAATAAATGATACTCTGATGCTGTTATCATAATATGCGTCTTATCGTAAAGCATGAAATATACACATATGAACTCAATGTTGAGAAAATTTTAAAAATCTCTTCCTGTAAGACTATATTATTTCTAAAACTGGGTGTTGTTCGAGTGTCAGTATCTAGTATGATTTATAAGTTATAGTCAATAAAAATATCATATAGGTTGGAGAGTGATAATAGCAATATGTACATATTAGTTTAACGTTCGCGCTCTCTTTCTTTCTCTCTCCTTTCTCTCTATTTCTCCTTTCTCTCTCCCCCTCATCCCTCTCTTTCCTCCCCATCTCCCTCTCGTTTCCTCTCTCCTTCTTTTTCTCTCTTTCATCTCTCTATCTCTTTATCTTTTCCTCTCTTTCCTTTCTATTCCTCTCTTTCTCTCTTCCTCTTTTCCTCTTTTTTCTCTTCTCTTTTCTCCTTTTCACTTTTCTCGTTCTCTCTTGCTCTCTTCTTTCTTTCTCTCTTTCACCCTCTCTCTTCTTTCCCTCCCCTCTCTCGTTTATGTCTTATTCATAAGATACCTACCATCTGGTTAGATCCCTTTCTTCGTCAATTATGACTACAGATCAAAGAAACAGAATAAACATTACAAAGCTGTGTTGTGCAAATCTCAATATTAACGATGTGAAATTTGTATTCGATTACTTGGTCGTGTTTGTCATCTCTGCATTTATGGTTACCACGAATATGAGGAAATGGGGTCATGAAGTCCTAATTTAAGATATTGCTTAAAGGTGGGTGACCCGCTCATCATCCGATGTTTCATAAGATGCCCCCCCCCCCCAACATGCAAGCACATCGCCAAAACATCTAATTACAAATTTTGAGTTAAAACGGTCCAGCCTATTGTATTTGTGCAAGCTCATGCCAACTGTCCCTGTCCTACGATTTTCACAGTGGATACATGACACATACTTGGGTGACCTGCCCACTGACTGTAATACGTTTGAGGATTTTGCTTGTGCGAATGAAGCCCACCCATACCAGCAATCTCTCAGCATGCATTGATCCTCAGAAGTTGATAAAGTAGTCCTCGCCCTACAACGAGATTTGATAGTACTATAAAGTACTAATTAAGCCAACAATAATATGATTCATGGGGCCATCCGTAGTACATCTTACGGGTATAAGACTAATCCATACTAGACCGTGTAATAATTGGTAAGGTTTTCAACTATATGTAAAATTAAGTTGGCATTGATTTATTGTTTAAAATCTTTTTCAGGCAAACTAATATGGTACACATTTGGACATGTATGATTTAACAATAGCAATTGACTACTGCAAATGCTGGTATGTTGTTATGTTGATATTTCTAATTATGACAAATTACGGAGATTTGACAAGACTAGAGACGACAACCCAGACCATGAATATGAGTAATGTATGTACATGTACAGTTTAAGAAGATAGCAATAATTGCAATGCAATCTCTGAAGGGAACTCAAATAGATGAATAGCATTGTTACAAAATACATTTGTACACTAGACTATGTTGACTAAGGAGATTCATTACTTTGAGTAAAATCTTAGTCAAGGGGAGTAAGCTTTATGTATCGTTGGATAAGATTTACTCAAATTTGGCTAAGATTTGATTAACAGAGGGTAACCGCCTTAGTCAAGATGTTTACTATACTACGTGAATCAAAAACAATGTGCAAGGATTGCAGATGGCCTTGACCTTGATGAATGAATCATAGAATGAATCATAGATTTGTTGTTTAAATAAAGCAAATCTAATATACTTCCAAGTGTTGAAATAATGAAAGAAATCGACCGGAAAATAAGCAAGATATGAACAATTTTGTAAGCACACCTCTTTATCCTCCATTCCAATGGGATTTATACAGTTAAGCAATTATATTGCGTTAATGTACGATATACGGTGTAAAGCATTATGAAAGTAATGATGACTCTTGCTATCTTGTTTAATTGATCTATGAATAGCCATAATCTCCTTTATTAGTCCTCAAAAGGAATTAAATGTTCAAACAAAATCTCACCCAATTAATCCTGATGTGTAAATGAAAAGGGTTTTCAACACTACCGTTATGTAATCCAGGTATTATATACAAGCTATGCCAATAAGGGACTAAACTCTTAGCAATATCCTAAACAATAGGAAGATCTTGTTTTCTTGCTCTGCAACGGGTGAATTGCTGTTTGGATTTGTCATATCACTTGCCACATTGGTGTAAATAGATTCATTGATTAATCCATAGTTGAAATATTCAAGAAACATTTATTAAGTTGACAAAGGCATCATGATATTGTACATTCTCTTAACGTGTGTAAACCCGCCATATTAGCGTATTTTTCAGTTGATTTCTTTCATTTTTTAACACACGAAAGTATAGTTGGTGTGTTTTATAAAAACAACAAATAAATCTATGATATAGTGATTGCCATTAGGTCAAAATCATCTTTAATCCTTGCACAGTTTTTTTGATTCACTAGCAGCACAGTATCAGGTTTAAAAGTACCTCGGTGTTAGCGTAGTAATATGTCTCGTGTGTAATTCAGGACGATCCCGGTGCAGCGTCGATGGTCATGATCTTGTAAGTGCAAACACCAATCTAATAAGTCAAAAACCCATTGTGCTATTAAATCAGATGATTTTTTTTTTTTTTTTTTTTAATAAAATTTTAAACTAAGCAAAGTTACTACATTTTAATGTGATGCCAAGTCTAGTTGTGCTTTTTAACGGGGGGCGATTTCAGCTAGAATGTGAACACCAACAGATCGATGAACGGCGTAAAATATACGTAAAAGCATGATTTCGTTAAAAAAGAAACACGACACCTATCTAATTAACAAAATATGAGTACCTTCAGTTAATGGGGGCATTTCATGATCTGCAATCTCTCGTTCACCGACTGACCTTAAGTTAAAGTTGTCTATATCATCCGAACCGTTGGCCTAAGTTAAGTATGTTTGCCTAAACTTCCGTTCAGATTCAATCTACTCACGGGATAAATTCGTACATTTTTAGTTTTCTCTCCGAAACAGACAGACCACATTATAGCCTAGGGGGCTGCAAGATACGAACATTCATCTATAACATCAAACTCACCAGCAGAAACAGCTGATACCATCCTATCTCGACTCGAGATATCTAGCAACCATTAAAAATGAGGCGCTACAGGACAAGAATGCCCTTTCACATCTTTTGAGCCACTGTTTTGCCCCAACGAACCTATATTCTAAAGCCCCAGTCACACTGGGAGATACGAATAGGTTACAACGAGAGCGACTAGTTGGCGATTGGGCAAACGCAAGCAGTCTTCGGCATCGAAAAATAGGTGTGGGCCACTGATCGGCGACGATCACGGGCTGTGGCAGGTAGTCGCACTTGTCCCTCCTGTGCAGAGAGGTTTTCGGGCATGTTCAAAAACCTTTCTGTGATTGAACCAAATGTTTGACCTGTCGCATACAATCTCCTACATTCGCATTTGGTCGTGCGATGTTGGCACGTCAATTCCGTATGTAGTCACCGACTATCGTACGATTGGGCATTGTTTTAGAGTGGTGCGAGTAATAGCACGATTGGTGGAAATGACTAATGTACGATTATCCTGCGAGTGTCTGCGATTAATCGCACTTATATAGACTCAATCGCGCGCTATGTGAGGACCGTTGTGCCACCAATGTGTCACCACCAAGGGCCTGTTTGTGCCACTGTTGTTGCCACTAGTCTTGTGTTGTTTCGGGTTTTGGTCGTTGCCATTTATCGTAGAGATCGTAGATGAATTTATAAGTGTGACGGCTACAACACGATTGCAGACCAAATCTTACGATGGCCTGGCCCGCACGATTTCTCATGCGGGCAATCCCAGTCAATCGCCTCTCTTCTCCAGTGTGACTGGGGCTTTAAAACAGTAAAGAAGTATTGTAAATGAAAGGACTTACTTTAGCATTCCCATTAAGCTGAGTCGGATTTTAAGTCGCTATTGATGGTTAAAATTGGTAAACGTATTTCCGTTGACTGCTTAAACTAAATCAAGTTCTACTGATTGCTTTGACAATGTTCCTGCACCCACCAACAAGAGATGCAGGTCGAAACACCAGGGGCATTTTAATACCCCTGATCTATACGGGAAAGAAATAATACCACAATTCACAATAGTGAAGGCTTAAGAAACAGTAGGCATATTGCTGAAAAAATAGACACAACAATACTTGGACATTGTTACGTAACTTCTCAACAACTACAACAACAGTACAACAACAACAACATTTGTTTATATTTTATAAAAAGTGAATCACTAAAAAGTTCAGCGGACTCACTCCTAAAAGAACTTTCACTTCTTTGCGAAGAATAGTGTTTGGGTTAATGTACTCTGATTATTTACAATTACCAACTTTTAACCATTTTTAATTCTCATATAGCGCAGTACATGCTGACGTGTCGTAGAGTATCATGGTATAATGTTTAAGTTTTGGGACGGGCAAAAAAGGTTACGGTGAAGCTATTCAGAATATTCTTATTAGCTGTGGGAAGAAAGGTCGTGGTGATTAAGAAGTGACAGACGGTTCACTTTGATTTAAAGCAATATTGGCACATTTTTTGAAGAGCGCCCCCAATTTTCAAAATTTGATATTTTTGCACAGTTACGTTAGTAATTGTCTAGGAAACTATACCTGCGAACGAGAATGCTAAAAAAATGCGTATTTATCACAAAATAAGCGATTTAGTAATTAGAATTGGGATCCCAGATTGGACTTAACGGCAGAGCTGGAAATGCTACGTTTATGTCCGTCCATGATGAAATAGTGCCACCTCGAGAAAATAACCTCTAACTTGACTTGCCTGAACTATTAAAACAACTAATGGATGAGCGTAGACACGTACATGATGCTATTTCCCGGCTATTTCACATTGGAAGGCCGTTTCCAGCTGCAGCCGTTGAATTATTATCGGGGATCCCCGATAATAATTATTCTAGTACAAAATTCCTTCGTTTGTGACACATAGACATTTTCGAGCTTAACAATTCACAGGTATAGTTTACTAGCCAGTTACCAATGCAACCGTGTAAAAATCTCCAAATTTTTGAAAAATTGGGGGCGCCCTTCAAAAAAATGTGCTAATATTGCTTTAAGGTTGCAATATTGACCGTAAAATCAAATCCCATGAATCAATTTAGTCCAAACTTGGCGATAGTAAGGATTGATCTTTACTCCTCGTGTATATGGAGTTTCAAGACAGTGGAATTTGTTTTAATGTTTTTCTTTAATTTTTTCATTAAATAATTTTCCCAGCCTAAATGGAATGTGCTTTTAAGCTGAAACTCCAGAGATGTATGTATACGAAATACCTAAAATCTCACGTTGGCTTTTTTTAAATCAAGTGTTTAATTCTTTTGAAAAATTATTTTAGGGAAAATTAAAAACACGTGTTATTTCAAATAGAAACACTCAATCTGCAATCTCTAACGTGATCATTTTCTTAATTTGATCACCTTTCATATGACACCTTATTTATTATCAAGGGAGTTGTACTTCCTTGGGAAGAACAGTGTTTCTAGGTATACGGATGTTCGAAATTTCTCTAACCATAAAAAACAAACACCGATCATATAACTCATCAATTATCTGAGAACAACAATTAAATAAAATGTGTAGTTTTCACAAATTCCACACATTTTGGTCCATTTTCTATACTGACAATATTAGTCCTGTACAAAGTCTATGGGAATTTGAAAACGCATTAAGTGAAATATCGCCAAAACGCCTTTTTGGAAAACATTAAAATTTGGCACGCATATTTCTTGCACCAATACCAACATTCCATGCCAATTTCAACAAGATCTGACCACAAAGCCGTAGTAGATGTGAAGCATGGGTGAATCAAGATTCCAATCGTGGTATGAACAAATCGGAGTGTTATAATCAAGTCAAAATATGTTCAGCAAGAGAATACGCAATACTTTGAATGTTTACCAGTGTTGACAAGATTTCGTGTAAGTACTCATTATATACATAATCAGATAATTGAAACAGACAGAATAATGGGTAGGGGTAGAACAATTAATGATACAAAATGGTACTGTATTTCATTTTTTGAGAAGATCCATAACAGAAACAAAATTTAGCTTGTTAACAACTTGCAAGGGAAAATGGAATTCAGCTTGTGCCATGTTGGAAAAAAGTAATGTGTTTACAAGCTTAGAGAACCTTCTAGAGAGACCTCTAGTTATTGATTTTCCAGTATGGTGCAAAACAATGTTGCAAAATAGGTAATTTCCCAGTATGATGTCATAAGTGTATTGTACAGCCTTTGATATAATATGGTATAATAGGCTAATGTAGATAATGTGGTTGTGGAGTATAAATAGCTCTGCTCACAAGTTTTGCCAGCAATTTCGATCTGCAGAATGGGCAGATCTTTGAAGTTTTACTACCACCTCGTGCTCAAAAGATGCAGAGTACTGCAAGTTTTTTAAAACAAGCAAATGACGCGACCTTGGCATCCAAGGAATAGAATTACAAGGACCAATGTCAAATAAACCGTGTTTTTCGACTTATTATAATTAAAAAAATGTTTTTCGATTGCTTAAACCGGTGTGAAAGCAGATATAGTCCGGTGGGAGCCACAGTCCGGGGCTCCATAGACGATAACGGAATAAAGCGTTAAACTAATGTTGTGTGAAGAGTCAACTGAATCGATTGCCCTATTGTTCACCATTGTTCCCGGACTATGAGTACGCCGGACAATAATTACTTCTACACCGGACAATAATTACTTCTACACCGGTGTAGAAGTAATTATTGTCCGGCGTACTCATAATTACTTCTACACCGGACAATAATTACTTCTACACCGGTGTAGAAGTAATTATTGTCCGGCGTACTCATAGTCCGGGAACAATGGTGAACAATAGGGCAATCGATTCAGTTGACTCTTCACGTAACATTAGTTTCACGCTTTATTCCGTTATCGTCTATGGAGCCCCAGACTGTGGCTCCCGCCGGACTGTATCTGCTTTCACACCGGGTTTTTTTATATTAACTTTTGGGTGGATGAAACGGGTAGACCGGCCAAATGAGACTGATATATATGTAAATAAGTAGTCTATTAGAAATACTTTTGTATGCTAGAATATAAATATGAATGTAATATCTGTATTCTACTGAATAAAATTTACAACGCTAGTCCACGATCCTTGAAATTCTACAACTAATGTTTAGTTGGTAAACCTATGTTTCATCTGTTATTTGGGTATTAATGTAAAACCGAATACTTACCTACTCTGTTTTGGCTGTGACCAATATTCAGAAGTCTTTTTTAAGCAAAATGAAAATCGAGATAACCTTTCGATCTGTGTTTAAGTATGTCCATTTTGGTATCTTTTAAGAATGCATGTGTTAGACAAGCTGTTTTATCACGTTCGTGTTACAGGGTCATGATTTGAATCTTTGCAATCGAAATTTATAATCAGTACTCGATACCACACTTTCTTCATTTCAATAATAAACTACTGTTAACACTAGCATAGTACATTACAATGTGTTTTGTTCTGTTATATTTTATAGCTTCTGTTGTCATTGTTGTTTTCAAATTAACATTCAAAACATACCTTCGTATGACTGTCGAACTGTAGTCTCCAAACACTTGCAAAACAAATCATGGACCGTCCTGTACGAACAAGTAAAACGCACTTGTAGTGAACTTCTTGTTAACCCACGGTTAGAACAAATATGGCGTTTACGCACTTCGTTTTTGCATTACATTAACAAAGGGCTGAAGAAAGTTGCATTACGTCAGGGAGACTCCCTATCATGGCGGCTCATGAAATACCGTTTCAAATAATACACGATTCACATGATCTTTGCAATGCAATTATACCGTATGTACTGTAGCTACATGTACATGAAGGCAACAAAAGCGCTTTGACTCATCTGGCAAAGGCGCTACGCAAAATTATTATTATCATTATAATAATATTGTTTGTGTCACGAAGCATTGCCAAAGAAACGTGCCACGTCATCAAAGAAAGTCCCTATCCCGGGCAACTCACGCAACACGGTATTATTATTACTATTAACATACTCTTTGTTCTCAAAACATTTTTATCAGAGCAGCGTTGTACTGCTGCGTACCGCATACCGGTGCTAGTACAACTACTGACCTATGTGTGATTCGTGTTGGGATTTGAATTATCTTACGTCGTTAATGATGAAATAATAATGGCTACATCTGTTCGTCTATTGGGCATCTGTATGCTTACTGTAGGCCTAGTTGTAATCCTCAAATGCGTCCCGGTTAGGTGAGTAAACGTGTGCAGATATAACTATAGTTATATCTGATTAGCTTTAGATGCGTTGGATTTTGACGTTGTATATTGACAAAGCTAAATTGCTGTGCACGACAGGAAGACCAGGAGCGCAAGAAGTAACCAAGCCCATGCACATATAACTATAGTTCTGCTTAGCTTTAGGTGCGTTGGATTTTGATTTGATTTGATTTGATTTGATTTATAATATTGCCACCCGTGGCCCAAAGGCCAAATTTCTGACAAAATTACACGTAAAAAATAAAAAAATATAAAAACATATAAAACATTACAATTGCACAATCAACATTACTAAAAAAACAAGCATAAAATATAAGTACATAAAAATCAAAATTGAATTATACAGTTAAATTATATCAATTACTACAAATTTCAAAAGTTCTAAGATTCCGTACACCGGCCATTTACTTTACGATTATATCATGAAAACATGAAATTGTAATGTAATGGATGCAGAATAACCCTGAGGAAGCAGTTAATTGTTAAGTAAACGAATAAAATAAGGCACAGGACTATTTTTGAAACGCTCAGTCCTAGCAGGAAGTTGAGAGATCTTTTCACTGTTCCGGAGCTCACGACCATGACACTCTTCCCTAGTTGGTGGGATGAGCGAACCGGTACGATTAATTTGGGAAATGCAGTTACATAGTTTTCGTTCCCCTATGTGTTTGTAATCATACTTTTCAGCATCGAGATTGTCGAGTAGAGTTGACCATAACCAGTGTTTCTAGATTTTGTCTTGAAGTGTATCAATCCCTCCCCTCAAAAAATCACTGTTACTTATAATCATTTTATTGGCTATAATCTGAGAACACTGGTGCCATGGCTGGACTTGGTATAAACTTCTTGCGCTCGGATCAGAGATGATATAAAATTTGACCTTGCTAAAACACATATTAAAACTTTGAAATTTGTAAAAAAAAAAAGAATAATTTCTATATTTTCTGATCCCCAACAAGTCTATTATGGTCTGTTCCATGAATTGCATCGGTTTACCTCATACAAATATTTGTCCATTGTCCAGGCTCGCACCAGAGCGCGCACCAGGCTCTACATGTATTGCATGAATCATTGTAAATAAATTCTATAGACCATTTAACAGCAATATTTGTAAACATGTTAGGGCTTGGTATCTTGAAATAGGTCGGCCTGACTGTTACACACTGGGCAATTGTATCTGTTAGAGTTTTAATACTATGGGCCATAACGATTCGCAGGAATGGATTCGCAGGCAACAAAAGAAGTGACATAGGATGTTAACTGGTATAGTTGTCATTTTTGAAGTTTCACAAAAGCGATTTTTTTTATTTACATGTTTTCGCAAACTTCTATTTTGCCACTTTTAATAGTCTTGACCTTGAAACTTGAAATGGCTATTATTTTGCATTTCAAGATGAAAGCTACCATTTGGACGATTATAATTTTACCAAATTGACTTTGTCAAGCGGGAAAGCATATAATTAGACATTTTATATCGGATAATATCAACAATTGACCTTGACTAAAGTGCGGCGTTGACCTTTTGACATTTCTTTTTGTCCCATGAGCGCTCGCGATCGGGTGTATAACAAAAACTATAGTTAATTTGATTCCGTGTGATGTAAGGCGAGTAATTGGACATGCATACTGCATTCAATTGAAACCCAAAAGTCCTCAAATCTTTGTTACTAGACTTTGAGTCAGGGACTCTACAAGGGACGGTGTATGCCTTTGTTCAAAAGGAGATATGTCAACCCGGAGCCATAACAGGGATCATAGACGACAACGAAATGAAGCATGAAACTAATGATTGCGTGGAAGCGTCAACTGAATCGAGTACCCTCTTCTTCGCCTTGTTGGGTGGACTATGAGTCCTGCCACACCGGTCTCTACTACAGGGGGAAACAAGGTCAAGCTCCTTGAATGCAATGGACGGTGAACTTCTTTTCCCCCGACATAAGCAGCGCATGGGCCTGTAGTGAAAAGTGGTGCGCTTCGGATAAAATTGTGAATTTTTGCACACAAGTACTGTTAGCAAAATTGATAATCCTAAATTGATGGAAAGCACTTTGCCAACCCCCTTAATGCCCCCCAGCTTTGCTTTTCAAGGTTATCAGGGGTCAAAAATTTAAAATGTTCCGAATGTGTTAAAAAGCAACACCTTGGTGTTTTGTCTGGTTACACGGATTCCAAAAAGGTATAGTTTCACTATCTATGTTTTAGTTTACGGAGTTACGGGGTAAAAACTGTAAAACTGGTGAAAAAGGTCAATTTTGGTTTGTAAAACACAACCACCACAATTTGGTCAACAGATTACAAAGTTGCTTTGAATTCGGTTACTATGTGGTGCAATTGTTTCCCTAGCTTAAAGATTGAAATAAGGAATAGTTGCCTTATCGTTATCTTATGTTTCAGCGTTTTATCCAACAAAATAGGTACAGTCAATAGAATCCAATAGCTGCCAAGTAGCTTGTTGACTTTATTCGCCATTTTGTTCATAACCAACACGTAGATGTCAAAACTATTCCTATATTGCTTTCTCTGAACCAAAGCAACATTTGAACCCATTTTATTACAAATTGTAGTCACTTTTATTTTTGACCCCTGTACAAAACCAAATTGACTTTTTAATTTTTAACCATTTTTACATTTTTCCCCATAATCCAAACTATAAGTCACAGGTCGTATAAACTATACATTTTTGGATCCTTGTACCACAAACATCATGGTATGCTTTTCAACAACACAATCCTGATGACCATTTTAAAAAGTTTACCCCCGTGTATCTTGAAATCCAAGCTTGGGGTGATTAAAGGGGTGCGGCAAGTGGGTTCCATCAATGTATTTCATCATCAACTGTATTTTAAAAGTACTTGTTTACCAAAAATTCACACTTTATCCAGTTTGCACACTCACAGAAGATCTGTGCACAGTCCCCCCTCACTAATAAGCATTTTAACATTCACAACTATTCCTTATTTTAATCTTTTATTTTTTTTCTTTTTTGCAACATTTTTTATCCAAATCGGGAAACTTTTAAAATATTACCCCTGTACACCTGAAATTACCCTTTTTGTTGATTTTCTGTTTTAAAAGAGCCTATAACCTCTGAAACTTAAGACTGTCCATGATAGTACAAATTATACCTTTCCGAATTCTTGTGTTACAAATACATATGGTTAATTTTTTCAACATGATTGTGGATCAATTTAACAATTTGACCCCTGTACAAATATTGTTTCGGCCCCCTCTCTCTTTAAGGCGCCATTTGCTGCACTTAAGACTCCGTTTCAATCAGGGGTCCATGTCAGTCTGGTGAACATATTTAATCACTCAAACTTTGTACTGAGATGTGGTACCATGTCTGCTAGCTCCTGGTTTAATAGTCAGCCAGATTTAACTGCATGACTCGGTGAATGAAATCCTACTTGGTATTCCTTGTCTTTAATTTTATTTAACAGACAATGATCAACTTCGTTTGAAATCTGTCCTCATGATCCTGAACCTAACCAATTTTATTTCTGTTGTATGTACCCTTCATATATTCTGATTTATCGTATAAACTGCGCACCAAAGATATGTAACTGTCTTCATCATCCGTCTGAACTCCTGAAGTGTATGAACGATAACTATACATACAGGGTGTCCTCAAAAGCTGAGTCCCTGTTGTCGAGTGGTATATTCTTAAAGCCGGGGGTCAAATGGTAGACATGGTAGATTATCTTTCGTTTAGACAAACTCTGATCAGCTCTTTTTAGTTCGTTTGGAATAGCAGAAAACAATTATGACCATGAACTTTTTTCTGTAACTAGATATTATAAAGACTCGGGGAAACTGGGAGCAACGAATTACATAAAGACAAAACTCAGATCTCGAACCCGGTCACTCTCGTAGTCAGCTGCGGTAAAACAAAGCTTCACCCAAAACAACCTGGTCACATAAAGGAACGGTTATTCACGGAACGGAAACCTGGTCATACATGGTGACGTAGGGGCTTAGTCACTAGAAATATGCTAAATCTACATTGACCATTTATAACAATGCATAAACCGCTGGACCTGTGGTGCTATGGATAAGAGTGTAATGGATGGATATTGTTGTGTCCAATAAAGCCCAAAAATAGGGAAATTTTTATTATGCCTGTTGTAATCTCCTTTTTTATGGATATAGAACAGGTCCAAAATTTGCACATATGCCATTACTACTCTCTGGCTTGGGCAGGATGTATTTAAGTTCACTTTCAAAGATATCGGGTTTGTTAAGGAATGGTTTATTTTCATTTCGGTCTGGAGTATGGTCGAGAGTAATGCCTATTTTCCCCCCTTCCTTCGGCATTCATTTAATCCCCCCCTGGGGGTAGCTACAGCCAGAAGTGCGATTTTGCCATACATACCCTGTGAGTTCAATATGCCATCCACCAAGGACAACAGTTCATTGGGTTTTACTTGTACAAAATATCCTTGACATGAACTGACCTTGTGTGATCTGGGCATCATATATCGTACCCAAAAATCAAGGGGGGTGTACCCGCTGGGGCTTCTTTTTTTCGGTTTGCGTTGCGGGCGTTGTAATATAGCAACAGGGAATAAAGATTGCACTTCCACTTATTGTTGTACAGGTTCGTGGACATTTGTCGGAATAATCTGGATTTTTTCGCAAAGGAATACGACTCCATGACCATGAAAACCATCCTGGTACGTCTTATTTATTTAGGGATATTTCATTATATTTTTTTGCCGATAGATTTATGCCATAAATCCCTTTAACATTTCCTCACCATACAGATTACAGAAGAGTCCCTGCGCCGCATTGAAATTTTCACCACCTCCCGCAAGAATGGACGGGGTCACATATTAGATTGATCTAGTATAGAATCATGCCTACAAGGCCCTCCCATTTAAAATATAAAATTTAATTTTGTGTGTGTGTTTATTCATGTTACAACTAACCGAACAATTAACCATTTTTTAAAACAATCCATGGATATGAAAGTTTCCTCCCATCGTGACCTTGAGGACTATCGCATCTATACTTTTAAATCGGTGAAACGTTGATGAACATTTTGGTGTACTTTTAACACATTTTTGATACTTTCATATTCCGACCACTAACTTTCCGGTTTTTGTAGATTTTCTTACATTTTTAGGATGTTATTCCAAATGTCAAATAATACCAGATTCTGTTTATTTATTTTTTTCTGTTTAAAAAAACAGCTTATTCGTGTACACTTTGATAAAATTCATACTCAAAGGACTCACTGAGCTAAAAGACTCGCCTGGGTGTACACTTGGGTTTGGAATTATACCAACTATTGCGTTTTATCTCTATTTTTTTTCAGAGTACACTTGTCATGCACTCAAGCAGTCAGCAATATTACGTCAAATGTGGCTGGTGGGTTTTTCAATGGGGGAGATGTCCCGCACAAGGTAAATTGTTTTGTGTATTGTGATATCTTCATTTTGGTTTCAGTAAAAAATGATTAGTAATCAATAGTGATGAGAGCACGTATGGCGTAACGGATAATAACAGGTACATCCCAGGCCATAACTAATCTACTTTCCTGCCACATATACACTAATCTTTTTATGTTTGTAAAACTAAAAGTCTTTTGGCCCACCCTGATTTTTACTTAAAAACACATGGCGGCCAAAATACCATTCTTCTAAAATCAGCTCAAAAAGTTTCTTTCCGTTGTGAAATTCACACACAAACTCTCAATTTCATTTTTATTTGCTAACACATGGTCTTTGCTTTTGAACCAAGTAAAATTTCAAGTGATCGAAAGAATTAAAAATGAACCGCCACAAACGATCAATACTTGATGGAATCACCTTAAGTTTATTGTAAAGGTATTATCGTAATGTAACTGATGCAATGTTAACTTATTGTTGAGCTACTACAATAAAACATATAGGGCTATCATGTTTCTCAAAAATTCAAGTATGGCTGGTGTTTGCGTTAAAGCCACTATCAGTCATTTTTTCCAAATTTAAAAATGCCGATTTTGTCTCTAAATTGCTAGTGTTAAGTCATATCAACACCTTATATTTCTGTTCTTTTGGAAAACAGACACTTAAGCATGTTAAAGCAATCTTGAAGATGCCATTTACGGCTATTTCTTGGCCTTAAAAAAGTCGGATCCCGACTTTTATTAGTAAACAAAGCATAAAAAACACGATTTCTTGAAAAATACGGCGTATTTCGCTTAGCCGCTTACAGGGGTCTTTACTACAATATTTTCCAATACAACAGTGTAAAAATGGACTTCGATGAAAAATAGCGGGCGCGATTTGTTTACATCGTCAAAAAATCGCTGATAGTGGCTTTAATTACAGTAGTGATACATTACTCTAATTAACCTAAATGTTACCTGTGCTCAATTGATTGTCCATTGTCCTTCCTTGTTGGAGGAATAGTTCATTGGTAGAACACCAGCGATGTCACCTTCGGAGCCTAGTTTTATCCGTTTTAAGATAAGCACTCCTGTGAAGGTGACTTAGTAGGGACAATTCACCTTATACAGTATCTCTTTGTCTAGATTAGTGTGTTCTGAGGTCTCTGGGCTTTGGACCTGACTTTGGCGGGTTAAACCTGGTTTTGTGAGCGCTTAACCATTCCTCTTCCCTCAGAGCATATTGCTGTAGTTGCTTGTAGCTACATCTGTCTGAATGCCTTTGAGCTTCTGCTGAGCCAGATGACATAGCTCACCCTGAGTGCAATTTTGGCTGCTGTATCGGTTATAGATTTTCTCTTTCCTTTGGGAATGCCCAAGAATGCCAGGCATTTGTTGACTGATGTATTGTAGAAACCTCTGCTTCCTACTTCTATTGGAAAGTAGTATGTAGACCATCCTCTGCTTTCACAGTCAGCCACTAGATCCTGGTATTTGCACTTCTTTCTTGCATATGCATTGGATAGGTTCTCCTCCATAGGGACCGTCAGCTCTATGATGATCGCTGTCTTTGTTTTGGTAGAAAAAGATGGTGATATCTGGTCTCTTAGCTGTCTGAGTGATTTGCTGGAGGGAACACTATTTTGTTTGTGTTCCTCATCCATCAGGAATATCCAGTCATTGGCCTTCTTCAGAATGTTGGTTGGCTCTGTCTTAGGCATTGGTAAGACTGGATTCCGATAGGTTGTACCATCAGCTGTGCGAAAGGCTATTGTAGAGATGGAGTTCAGATTCTCAGGTGCGATATTTTTTTTCTGATTTGCCTCTACGACGTACGGTGCCAGACCTGTAGAGATTGCTTTCAGTGTTTGGTCATGGCGCCAGTTATATATTCCGCTTTGTAATGAGTAGCTACAACCATTGAGGATGTGGAACAGTGTACAATGACGATGATGACATAATTGGCAGAGTCCAAGATTGGTCTTGCCCCACAGCTTCAGATTGGCAGGGGATTGATCATGAATTGCGTTGATGTGGAAAGCAGCTCTGCCGTCCAGACATACCAAAGTTTCTTCCAGGAGCTGTCGACCTATTTGACAGACTCCCAGTTCAACCATTGCCCTTGTTTTGAAAGATCGTAAAGGAAGACCAACATTGTCTTACTCATCTAATCTTTAGTAGTCCGGGGAGGCATTACTTTGTTCCTGATGTGAAAAACTCATGTCTTGATCAGATTTTGGTTCTTTTTGTACTCAAGACCGGCTCTATCCGTCTGATCTATAGCCATTTCATTTAGAATTAGATGCCGTTCTTTCTTTATATTCTTTTATACCATTCCATTCTGGCTTTCGTCTTTTTATTTTCCATCATTTTTGTAGTAGAGTGTCTGTGTACTTCATTTAGCGTACTTGTTTAGATGGTACTAGTTACTTAAATACATTTGACTGATGTGGTCAGCCTTTCAGTTGCAGGCCATAGTGTATCCTGCCCATGTACAGACCGCTGGTAGTGGTAGTGGTTGATCTGCATTATACCTGCCATGTTTCAGCATTGGTGAAAGTAGCTTCCAGACTTTCGACGCAGGAAATTGGGAAGTTATAAATAGTATCAGTTAGGGTCCAATAGCATTATTGCGATCCATAGCTTTTGAATTGAATTGTTGTTGATGAGCATTTCTGTCAGCTTTTGTGCCATACCATGTATTTGATGTTATTGTCCTTCAGGGTACGTTGTAGATCAGCTTCCCGAGGAAACCGCTTGGGTTTTTGGGCCTGTTGCTATAAGCAATTTCCGTCTATTTCTAGACCGGGAATAGTATGCCACATATTGCGTTTGTGTCCTTGTCGCTTGTGTTCTGCGTTGGGGACAAACCTCTTCATGGCATAAGACTTGCATGTTGCTTGGTTTGGCTTTTCATGTCAGTCTGTGTCCACTTGAGAAGTGTTACTGTATTTACAAGTTTTGGAATCCTGTCTGGAATCTAGATACGAGGGTACGGTCATATGCGCTCTGCTTGGGATGATGATATAATGTCAGAGCCACTCATGCAGTAAACGAGGTGTTTGGATTGGTCTAGGAGATCAAGACCACAGATTGAAGACGGCAAGAAAAAACAGGATGCAGGAGAGTGGGCAGCCTTGGAAGGACTCAATCATACACTGATCCAGGCAGTGGGTCCATTCAATTGTTTGACACATATGAACAGCTCATCATAGTATTTAAATATGATCTTCCTAATATGATGTGGAACATGATACCACTCTAAAGCAATCTGTACAAGGTTGTGTGGTACAGTCCCGTATGCATTTTGGCAGGTCTAGCAATATGTCATAATTGGTTTTACCATTTCTGCATCTTGAGCATTTCATTAGTGCCTATGTGTGTTCCAACACATCCTGATATTTTCTCCATGAAACCTCTTGAAGGGATTGTCGATATAGTTGTTTTCTGTCAGGTAGTTGATGGTTATTCGAGCGAGAATACCCATTCCTAGGTTACTCTAGAATTTTTCAGTGTGATGGGCCTGGAGCAGGAGGGATATCACTAGTGTTCTCTCTTTGGATATAAGGATGGTTTCCCGTTCTCCAGCTCCACAAGGTATTGCGGCGTTCCCATATATTGCAATAAATCCATGTACACTGTAAATGAAGTGTGTAGAAAGTATCGCAAAAACATGTTTTGTTCATGTTAAATTCCTAAACATGTTTCGAATTCAAACATAAGAACACATGTCGAATCATTAAACACGTTTAGTTTTTAAAAACATAGGCCTAAAACATGCTTTGCCCATACTTTCTAACACTTCATTACAGTGTAGTAGCCGCGTTGTTCTAGGGCCTTTTTCCACACTAGGTATGGGATTCGATTGGTACCTGGTGCACTGGCATTCTTCTTTTTCTGTAGATAGCTGTTTAACTCTGGAGACTGGGTGGTTGAGTGTTGAATGCATTGGTCGGCTTTTGTCTTTAGAGGGTGTATTTGTAGTTGCGCCTTCTGTCACTGTTGTTATTTTCTTTTTTAAACTATCTGATTGCTGTTTTGCTGAAGGAAGGAGATCTTGTTTGTTCTCATTCAGTAGACGGTTTTGCATATTTTCCTTTCTTGTGATTTCAGCTCTAGTTCCTACTGTTGTGTAAGAGTACGAGCTTTAAAGGAATTTCTTTTTCAAATTCACTGAGTGCACCTTGTTTCCATCTCTCAGGGTTTGTTTGTATTGGCGCTTGGTGTCTTTCTTCAAACGCCTTAGTTTTTGTTGTTGTATTGAGCATTGCTGCTTCTTATCATTCTTTTTGCAGACTGTTGGTTTAACTCCAAATCTGTCTACGAGTCTCTTGTAGACATGATTCTCCAGATTCGTTAATTGCTCATTGTGGATATCGCCTATTTCAGTTGGTAATTCTTTATAAAGATGCTCATCAAGGGATGTCTAGATTGAGACTTCAGATGACATGGCAGATTTATGTAATCCTTGACATCAAGGTTTCTGCAATTTAGGTGGGCTTCTTCTCTGGTCTTTCTTTTGTGATAAAAGCTCTTGCCTGCCGACTCGAAAGCACTATGGGGTTTATCCTGGCTTTCTACCTCTTGGTTTGGGTGCGCCGACTTACATCTGGCTTCAGTGGAAGAGCATGGCTGCGATGAACTTGTTCCACAACTAGATCTCGTTTGGTGGAGCTTCACATTCTTGAAGCCTGTTTATCCGCAAATTGGACAGGTAGAACCACTATCATTATTCAGAACTACTCCTCTCTGTCTATTTGTCATTTCCAGAGGTCGTTGCCATAAATGATCTGCCAATTGTTAACATATAACCAAATATATAGTATTGGGGTTTATTCCGTTAAAAACAGTCCGTCACCCAAAGACAGTCTAAGACAGTTGCCATTTTAATACTGAAAAGCAACAAATAAAATAAAAAAAATACCCTACCTAACCCTCGTACTCCCGAAGGCACTTAATGAATCCCCCTTTACACTTACACACTCACACAAAAATGTGTCATGAGACCTGCTTTATAACACACTTTGTATTTGCATTTGTTTTGTAGGACCGTGTATAGAACAGTTTGCTGCCAAGGATGGGGTGGATCAACAAGCTCAGGATGCTCCACACGTAATTAATTAGAATTACATTTATGATGTATTATATTAATATTCGTATGTGGATATGGACCCTTTTCTTTTCTCGTCGTACACTATTCCAGTGGGTACTTCTGCTTATGTTTGTTTTACTTCGACGTTTTCGAACTCGGGCGCGGACTCGGGTACGAGAATGACGTGCCAGGAAGAGGATAAAAAAGGTCCATAGTTGTGACCTGGACGACATTCTTACGACTTTAATACGAGAAACTTCTCCATTTGTTACATTATAACAAATCAGTGCTAGCATTATAGCAAGCGCTGGCATTCTAACAAGTCGTGACTGTATCAGTAAAGTCGTAGTACATAACAACTTTTAGAAAGTAACGTTATGAAGTAACGTGAGAAACATTTAAGCTGACAGACCCACGGTCAAATACAGACACATTCACTCATACACACACACATACACACACACATATGTACACACACATACACACACATACCCACGCCCTCCCCCCCCCCAAAAAAAAAAAAAAAAAAAAATGCTCCACACGTAATTAATTTAGAATTACATTTATGATGTATTATATTAATATTCGTATGTGGATATGGACCCTTTTCTTTTCTCGTCGTACACTATTCCAGTGGGTACTTCTGCTTATGTTTGTTTTACTTCGACGTTTTCGAACTCGGGCGCGGACTCGGTTACGAGAATGACGTGCCAGGAAAAAGATAAAACTTTGTAAGAGAAACTTCTCCATTTGTTACATTATAACAAATCAGTGCTAGCATTATAGCAAGCGCTGGCATTCTAACAAGTCGTGACTGTATCAGTAAAGTCGTAGTACATAACAACTTTTAGAAAGTAACGTTATGATCTTTCAATACTTACTTGCGTGAGAAACATTTAAGCTGACAGACCCACGTTCAAATACAGACACATTCACTCATACACACACACATATGTACACACACATACACACACACATACACACACATACCCACCCCCAAAAAAAAAAAAAAAAAAAAGCACGCACACGCACTAGTTGGGCAGATAAGTGACATAGCTGTCCACTTCTAGCTAGAAGCTGATATCGTCATGCTGTTCGCACTGTACAAACAAACCTACTTTATTGAAGCTGTATAAGGTTTAATATATGAGTAAATCGATTCTAGTCGCCGACGCTAGTCACCAACGGCACTTCGCGCATGTGTAGTACATTCCTATTTATGCAAATAACCATAAGACTCTTGGCTATCTATAGCGATCGATCAAGCCACGGCTGACTGACCTAAGTTTAAATGAACCGCGTTGCAGTATACATACAACCGAATGCAGTAAATCTTTGTGTGTACATTGTATGTGTCATGCAAACCATGCTTGACCGCGCCGCAACTGACCCTTCTCAGTCAAAACACGGTTCCGCGCATAAAATTATGACAGCAATCAATACTCCCATTGCATTTCCCAATTCAAACTTGGTTCCACTGCCGAAAAATAGCCATGCATATTTGCAATGTCAACGTAGTAAACGTTAATGTCACCCTGCATAGATGAGACCAAGTGTGTTCAGAATTGACCAAGGCGTCACCGACACAAATCGTTACATCTCACTAGTCAAATTATAATCGCCGCATAAATACGATTATATAGGGCGTACTTTTTCAACCCCCAATTTCTGCCGATGACCACATGGCGCAACTTACAACACAGAAAAAAAACAACACCAACATTCATCAACGGAAAAGTATGATTTGAATCTGTTTTCAGCTTCCAATAGACTGAGACCATCCGGATTTTCATTATCATTGCGTTTATAATTGTGACCACCTGAGGGTCTAGAAGTCTCTCGAACGTCATGAAAACACAGTGGCAGATTTTCTCTGAACAATTTAGCGGGGGTGCCCCTCCTGAAAGTGTGGGCGGGATCCAGGAGGGGGAAATTCATACTAAGGGTCAAAAAACAAAAATGGCCTGGATTGCTGTAAAAAGGAACCAAAGTGTTCGTCTTGTAAAAGGATTAAAAAAAGGTATAGTTTGTACTACGTTACAAGGTATGTTTACGGAGATATAACACAAAAAGCGTCCTAAGGTCAAAGGTTCCATCACAAGGTAAATCCTTAAAATTGGACGATTTCTTTGACACATGATTTCAAATTTCACAGATGGCAACAAAAAGTAGTTGACACTCAATTTTGTATTTGTTATCGAGATAAGTGACCAACTAGGTCAACCCATTGACTTATTGATTCCGAATTTTAAAATATGTTAGAGGGTTGCAAAATGTTATTGGTGGTTGCAGGGTTCTTTGAGGACAAGATGAATAATTTGAGCCCATTTTTAACGAAAACGGAGCAATATTTCAGATTTACCTTTGGTGATGTCCTTTGAGATTTGACCATGTTTGTCTTATATACTCCGTAAACATACGTTTGTAAGTAGTACAAACTATACCTTTTTTAATCCTTGTGACCAAGACAAAACACTTTGTACCGTTTTACGGCAATCAAAGCATTTTTAATTTTGGACCCCTTGTATTATGAATCCCCCCCTCCTCCTGGATTCCGCCCACACTTTCAGGGGGGGCACCCCGCCCTAAATTTGTTCATTAACCTTATAGAAGACAAAATCCACTGAAAAAAATGATGCTCTGCTCTCTACGGTCACGGAAATTGCTCCAAATAAACCCAACTATATCCCAGGATATTAATTAATTTGAAGTTCTTTTGACCTTTGACCCCTAAACCAGGGGTCAGTGATGAGGTCATGTTGACTTTTATTGACCTCTCATCAAGTCCGACAGGATGGACTAAAAAGATTTTATATTTTTTGTTGTTGATAAGTCCTAAAAGATGACAGCATTGTTTTGAGATTTGAAGCTCATGCTAGATTTTTTGCATGGTCAACGTTTTGTCAAAAAGTTTCTGTGCATGTACTTGTCCTTGTGGACCAGTTTGGTCAATAAGGAATGTTCCATGTCTGAGTATTAGAATTGTGAAAGAAAAGAAAGGAAAGAAGAAGAAAGAAACTAGATTGTAGACAGATTTTGACCTTTTGACCCTAAAAACCCAGGGGTCAAGCGATGAGTATATTGACTTTTGTGTAAGTGTTGATCAAGTCCTACCAGTGACGGTATTAGTTGGTATTAGTTTTGACCGCTGTGACCCTATAGTGACCTTTGACACCAATTCTGTCATTGTCAAAAGTTTGTGTGTATGTACTTGTTTGTCACCAAGTTTGGGTCAATTAGGAAGTTCCATTCTGAGATATTAGCATGTTGACAGAAAGAAGCAAGAAAGAAAAGATGTAGTGACCTTTGACACTAAAAATGCCCTTGATCTCGAAAATATTGTAAACATATTTAGAATGTCTTAGGATCCATTTCAGTAAAATTTAGCTCAATCGGACCATTTTGAAAATTTGACCTTGGACCTCTTAATGAACGTTGATGTCGAATATTTTTTCGCATATGTTAGAATGTCATAAGGATTCATTTCAGTAAAATTTCAGCTCAATAGGACATTTTGAAAATTTGACCCTTGACATTTGTGGACCTTGTTGGGACCTCTGTAAAATATTTTTTCAACAATTTTAGAATGTCATCAGGATCATTCAGTCAAATTTCAGCTTAATCGGAGCAGTTTAGAAAATTTGAACCTTCCTGACCTTCGAACATATTTTCAACAGGTTTAGACTGTCATGGGATGAATTCCGTAAGATTTCAAGCCAATCGGGACCATTCGAACAATTTGACCGTGGACCATGAAGACCTCCATTGACTGTATGAGACTTTACCCCATAATCTGTGCAAAGTAGGCATCAGTCACTACCTGGCATACTTGTAGATATGATTTTTTAAAGATAGTTTAAAATCAGGCCGGAAATGCCCCTGTAATGACATTTGATCGCCATGCCTGAGCATAACTTTGATGAAGGGTCTATAGCCGCTCCCATAATTGTCACGTTACCAGCCAAACAAATCTGTGGGAGGAAGTACCATTTTAGTAAAACAACCGTTTTGGCTCCTGTGACCTTTCGTGACTTTGACCCGAAAGAGTCAGGTCATAGTATGGGTTGTAGACATTGATGTTTGTGTCCAAATCCTGTCAAACATTGATGAAAGTATGTGTCAGAACGAGCAAATTGAAGGTGACCGGAAGCTGACAGAAAGAAAGAACTAGAGTCTGGCAGACAAGACCTGAGCACAGTCGAGGTACCTTTGACCCTAATGACCTATGATCTCGAAAATATTTAGACATATTTCATATATCATACGGATCATTTCCCAAAATGTCAGTTCAATCGGAAGCATTTGGGAAATTGGACCTTTGATCTCGAAAATATTTTCAACATGTTAAGAATGTCATTATGGATATTCAAGTCACATTTCGCTCATCGGGCATTTTGAGAATTTGGCTTTGACATCTTATTGACCTTTGACCCGAAAATATTGTCAACATGTGTTGTAGAATGTTATCAGGATCATTTCAGTCAATTTCAGCTTGATCGGAGCAGTTTGAAATTTTGACTTGACCTCGAAAATATTTTACAACCTGTTCAGAAGTCATAAGGATTTCATTTCAGTGAAATTTCAGCTCACGGACATTTGAAAATTGACCATTTGACCCCTGGATGACCTCATTGACTTATATGGAATTAGAACAGGCATCTGTGCAAGAAGCATCAATCTACCCACCTTGCATTATTGTAATATTTTAAACTAAGGCCGGGAAATGCCCCTTTAAGACATTGGTCGCCAAGCTGGGCATAACTTTTATGAATGGTCCCGAGCTGTTTCATATCAATCGGTCACTTTACACATTGCAACTAAATAGTAGGAGGAGTAGCATATTGGTGTGAAAAACAAAACGGTTTTGGCTCCTGTGACCTTTACGTGACCTTGACCCCAAACAAGTCGGATCACATATGCGGTCGTGGTCAGATGTTTGTGTACAAGTCCTGTCAAAACATTGATGAAAGTAGGTGGCAGAACGAGCAATTTGAAGTTGACCGGAGCGAAGTTGACAGAAAGAAAGAAAAGAACTAGATCTGGAGACAGATCTGCGCACAGTTGATGAGGACCTTTCAGTAAAAATTGCAGCTCCAATTGGGGCCATTTGGAAAATTTGACCTTTGACACCGTGACCTCACGAAAATATTTTCAACATGTTTAGAATGGGGGTCATCAGGATATTTTAGTCAAATTTCAGCTTAATCGGAGAAGTTTGAAAAGTTTGACCTTTGACCTCGAAAATATTTTCAACATGTTTAGAATGTCATCAGGATCATTTCAGTCCAATTTCAGCTTAATCGGAGAAGTTTGAAAAGTTTGACCTTTGACCTCTTAATGACCTTTGACCTCGAAAATATTTTCAACATGTTTAGAATGTCATCAGGATCATTTCAGTCCAATTTCAGCTTAATCGGAGAAGTTTGAAAAGTTTGACCTTTGACCCTGATGACCTCCATTGACCTGTATGGAATTTACAACATATGTGCAAGTAGCATTAGTCTACTACCTTGCATACTGTAGATATGATTTTTTAAAGATATTTTAAACTCAGGCCGGAAATGCCCCTTTAATGACATTTGATCGCCATGCTGAGAAACTGTGATGCAAGGGTCCCAAGCCGCTCCCTTAGCCATTGGTCAACTACCATGCAACCTAATCTGTGGGAGGAGTAGCATTTTTAGTAAAAACAATCTTTTTGGCTCCCTGGACATTTGACCCCAAACAAGGCAGGTCACATATGGGGTCGTGGTCATGATGTTTGTGTCCAAGTCCAGTCAAAATTGATGAAAGTTTGGCAGAACGAACAAATTGAAGTTTGACCGGAAGTTGACAGAAAGAAAGAAAGAAACTTACAGAAACAAAGCACAGTCGAGTTCCTCGACTGTGCAAAAAAACTTTACAGAAACAAAGCACAGTCGAGCCCCTCGGCTGTGCAAAACCTTACTAAAATATAGCGTGCAAAGAAAGAAACCGTACAGAAGAAAAACACAGTCGAGTTCCTCGACTTGTAAAAATCGCAATTCGAAATGGGTGTTTTTACACAGTCGAGAAACTCGACTGTGTCTTTCTTTTGTACGTATTCTTTCTTTTACACAGTCATTAGAGGAACTCGACTGTATCTTTCTTCTGTACGGTTTCTTTCTTCTTTCTGTCAACATGCTAATATCTCAGACATGGAACATTCCATATTGACCAAAACTGGTCACAAGGACAAGTACATGCACACAAACTTTTGACATGACCAGATTGGTGTCAAAGGTCACGATAGGGTCAAAGGGTTCAACAACGTTAACCATGCAAAAATTCTAGAATTAGCTCAAATCTCAAAACTAATGCTGTCATCTTGTACGACTTGATCAACGCTACAAAAAAGTCAATTATGACTTTGTCATATGACAATGATTTAGGGGTCATAGGTCAAAATACATCAAATTACGTTACACTTCAAATCCCTACTCCTACAGATTACATAGTGTGATCATGTGACTCATGTATGTGGTGTAGTTTGACATCCCCTACAAAAGTTACCTAATGAAATTTTGATCAAAGGTCATCTGGGGTCACTAAGGTCAAACTCCTTTAATGCGTTTGTAAAATTTAAACAAGGTCAAATAAAAAATCTTTTTAGCCCATCCTGTAGGACTTGATAAGAGGTCAATAAAAGTAAATCATGACCCCATCACTTGACCCATGGTTTAGGGGTCAAAGGTCAAATTACTTCAAATTACATTACACTTGCACCCCTGGAGCACTGTGATAACCCTGTCTACCTAGGAGCTACCTTGGACCGCACTCTCTCTTATAAGACCCACATCGAGAAGACGAAGAGTAAAGTATGTTCACGCAATAATATCTTGAACAAACTCACTGGCACAAGATGGGGTGCTCGCCCACATACCCTAAGATCGACGGCACTTGCCCTGTGCTACTCATGTGCAGAGTATGCCTGCCCTGTGTGGGAAAGATCAACCTATGCCAAGAAGCTTGATTCAACGTTAAATGCCTGCTGCCGAGCATGCAAGAGCGTAGCTGCCAAGTATCTAATGTGAAGCACCCTATGTCTGGACAGATACCTGCTGCCATCCGCCTTAAATCCAGAGAGAGTTTCTTAAGCAAAGTCCAACCTCTTGAAACAGTCTCTAAGGAGGTCAAGAGAGTCGCATTGTGGAAAGAAAGAATTGCCATCAACCAAGTAACATCTATCGGTATTGAACCTGGTGAGCATCTCCCACCTGGAACTGACTCCTCATGGGCTGAATGGCGATGCCTCAACAGATTGAGAACCAGAACTGGCCGATCTAAGGTTTCCTTGCAGAAGTGGGGCTACCTGGAAGCAGATCAGGATACTACCTGTGGTTGTGGAACAGCACCACAGACAATGGAACACCTCTTGGCCTGCCCACTGCTGGAGCAACAATGCACAAACAAGGGCCTTGTGGAATTCAGTGAAGCAGCCAGACGTTGTACCATCTCTGGCTGGATCATATTTGAGAACCACAGTGTTTGGACACGATAAGAAGAACATTACACTTCAAATCACTACTTCTACAGATTGCAAAGTATGATCCATTAGAGGGCTATACCGCTTCAACTAAAGGTTGGAACCTATGCAAATAAATATATTTTTTCTAATCCTAATAAGGAGACGAGCACGTTAGTGTACATTAAAACACAATTTGACTCGATTTCAAATTTTCCCCTGTACTAACATTGTTCCCCCTTGAAGAAGGGGGAAGGAGTTTGAAAATCAATTTTAGCACAAAAGTCCTACGGGAACCGTTTTATTGACATACCATACCACACTATTACTCTTTCAATTAATATCAGTCATGGGTGATTCACGATATTTATGTATTATTATATTATTAATTTTAACACGTAATAGCACGGTGTGGAAATAAAGCCGGATTTTGTCGTAATGGTGGTACTTGTCTAAGTAACGGCAGATGTTCCTGCTCGGATGGATACCATGGCCTCCAGTGTCAACGTAAGTAAATGATTAATAGCGTATCAAGGGGAAAGCCGGGGAGGCACTCGTATGTAAGGCTGTTAAGACGACCCGCTCAACCCATTTTCAGCATCGATGTCACCCAAAGACCGCATATTATTTGAAAATGTTTTCCATTGTTACCCAAAAGACTCCTATTTCTGTTGGAAAATTTAGAAAATTATCACCCAAAGACTTATATTTTTATAGAAAATTGGGCAAAAATTTTACCCAAAGACCGCGTTTTTTGAAAAAAATTTAGCATATTATATCACGAAAAAAAAACTATTTTGGGCAATATGCGGTGTCTTTAACTCAAAGTTCTTTTTTTTTTTTGCAAGTATCCTGTCACCGAATGCCCCATGGGTTGAATGGGAAGCGCCCCCAGCCGTACACCAAATCCATTTTATACGCGAAGGGCCCCCGGGGGAGTACTTTATGTTCGAAGTACAAATAAGCAAATGTTGAAATGTAATAATTATAATTAAGGACATTTTCCTTTCCTTGTGTGTAGTTCACAGGATACGAGAGTTCCGTATACCCCAATTGAAGGTCAATTTACTCTGTGAATTCCAAATATGCACTTCGGTATACATTAATACTGTGAACTTCCAATACACTTTGGTATACAAAGAGTATGCCAAAGTTTGGTCAGACGTAATGCTATTGAAAAATGTTCTGACAACTTCAGACGTTACTAAAATGCACAAATATAGTAAATACAAGCGACCGTGGGAGTTCCAAATCTTTTTGGACAGGAAAGGAGATACTTTTTATCCACATAATCAATAACAGCGCAATAGGCCAAATGGATATACAGACTCCAGGCGCCTGTCTAAAAAAAAGGGTACAATAAGAAAAAAAATTGGTTAAATATGAAATTTCAAAATAAGTCAATCTTACTTGGAGATATTAAAGAACAAAGACCCAGGGCTTTCCAATGTTGTTTGTTGCATTTATTGCTTTTGTCAATCAGAGATATAATCCAATTTAGTGCGATATACCAAAATCGATTTTGTGCCACTTTTATGCATGGGCTGAGTTGCTTCGCCCAGTTATGCCATGCTATCTTGAAACTCACAAATGATTGCAACTTGACAAGAGAAACAAAACACAGATTAAAGTAAACAAAAGAAGTCTAGTTTTATCAACACAACTTTTAATAGTCGACGTAATTAGTTCAATGATAAATAACTTCTTTTCATAAATAATAAACAATACAAATATTTATTGCACGTCAAAGAAATGGAACTTTGAATTTATTACAAAATTGGTAGCTGAATATTTATTAATCTTTATTAAGCTGTTAAAATCATGACAGGAATGTAATTGCAACCAAAATAAACACTCCAAATCCAAAGAAATGGTTTAAAAATATTGCATCTTTGTGCATTTACTAATTGTTGAAGTCAACAAAAATTTGAATTTGGAAGCAAAGTATCAAAGTGTTGGTAGAAATTTGCATTTCATGATACTTCAAGACCATTAAAACTCTCTCCTCCAGGTTGCTGTACGCCAGCTGGTACGCTCATGGTTCTCTTCTAACAAACAACAGTATGTCGAATGTTATTCACTTTATCTTAAAGCCAGAACTCACTGGTCATAACTTTCACCATTACGTAGCTGTTTTCGTTCTTTTAGAGTTTCTTTATGAAGTTAATCCCCTTTTAAAGATTTTCATATCTATTCAAGTGTGAATACCTTATGTTTAACAAATTCGTTCACCGTTTTCACTCAACCAGAAAGTGGCACAAACTCGATTTTTGGTTCTGCAGTAAAACTGGAGTTATCTCTCGATTGAAACAAGCAAATGAGATGAAACAAACAATCCTGGAAAGCCTGGTCTTTTCTCTTTAATGTGATGTACAATACGACATACTTATGTTGATAAATAATATTGAAAACAATCGGTTTTTGATTGTACCATTTTTATTGAGACAGGCTGTACTTTACGTTTATCGCCTGGGCCTATATCATGCACGCAGGCGCTATGGCGTTTATGCACACTTGCAAGTTGTGTCTTTGTATTGTTCATTAATTTTATTTATTTTATTGATTTCATTATTGTATTCAACATTTTGCTGCCATAAAATATGTTTTAAATAACAACTTGCCTCTCATTAATCTTCACTTGCGTCCGATTCGCTTCCGAATCTTCTGATAATTTCAACAAAACTTGTTCAATTTCAATGTCACAGATGTTCTCTTTATTCCAATAAGAGCTCTCCACATTAAGGATGTGTCGCACTGCATTTGTCCAGTCAGAAGCTGTAATTTGTTCCACTGCCTCGTCAAACGATTTCGTAATCGCTGCCATACTGAATTGTGTATTCTTCAAGTCAGAGTGGTAGGGAGGCAAACGTGGCCGTATATTTAGCCAGAATGTCAATATCATTTTTTTGCGCTTATCAGGTTTATTTTGCTTGGGACAGTTGAGAGCTCTTTTTTCGTTATTATTTGCGGGACATGCGATATTCTCCATTACCGATTACATTAAGCAAAAGCAAAAGTAAGATTCCCACCTTTTCTTTTTCAAAGAACCTTTTAAGCTTTGAAACAACGTTACCGATATAGTTGTGGTGGTAAATTACGTGAATGGCACACAATGTTGAGTATTGAACTTAAAAAATTTCTCTCTTGTAATTATAGATAGCTGTACGAAAAAGTAATTGTGAAACAAGAAGATGTTAGTCTGACTTACGTCGGGGGGAACGTGCGATCGTTTGTGAAGGATGATTATGAGCATTAGGACGGGCTTATCGCAATCAAGCAACGGACAACAATGTATCAGTAAGCATTCAATGCACTTTGAAGGTTTTCTGATTGAGTAAATCATGGATTTGTGACTTCGTTTTAGGGCCTTGTCATGGCTTCATCATGATATGAATACGTGGCGTTATATCTAAATCTTTGGCCTTGCGTGACAGAGCTTTTGACGTAACACTGGTGTAATTGTGGTAACGTGTATGGGTATGAGTGTATAGGTGTATGAATTGGACACAACGGTGATTGTCTGACTATACAATATCCGAAATTTGCCACTTATTGGGTGATCAAAGGTCATAAGACCAAACACATAGAAAAACAACACGAACTAGAATTTCGCGGTGGTCGGCTTTCGCGCTCGCTGTACTTCAAAAGAAAGAGCTGTGGCCGCTACAGACCTTTGACCTTGGCACATGACTTTGCCCCATAAAATATGAAGGATCCCAAGGTGCACACCATTGACACAAGTTTGGTCTAATCGAATTTCAACGTTTCAATTGAGGTCAATTGGACATTTAGCCTATTTTTTCAACTTGATCTCATATGACCTGTGACCTTGGCACATGACCTTTGACCGAATCAACAAATGAGAGGCATTCCCATGGGGCACCCATGACACAAGTTTGGTGCCAATTGAACTTCAACTTTTTCAATGAGGTCAATTTTACTTTTTTAGCATATTTCCAACTTAACCTTCACATTAAAACCGTTGACATTGGAATAATGACGTTCGACCTCATCAACATATGAGGCGGGGGAATCAATTTTGCACCTATGACTCGAGCTTGGTTCCAATTGAACTTCAACTTTCAATTGAGTCAATTATTAAAAAAAAAACTTCACACTTTATGACACACACATACACAAGCACAAGGATTGTCAGTGGTCCTCAAGCTACCAGGCTGGCGGCGCACCAAAAACTAAATTCCCAGGAGTCCTAATCAGTCTAAAGAAAAAGCATGTTTGTTTGGACTGTCTATAGTGCCCGACCGACAATCTAAACCATACTTACTAAGAGATTTCGAAAAATTAATTTGTTTGTGTGGTATAATTAAAAAAATCATCTGTAACTCAAGGCATGGTCACCTAAAATGCTTAAATTAAAAGTTAGGATGATTCGGATTTTTCGTGTTCTGACAGTTAACATTTAATGCCACAGTATAACAGTGCATAATACCGTGGATTAAACAAAAATTCCGGATTCCGTGTGGAAGGAAGATGATAGCCTCGGGTTCACAGTCCGAGAACAATGGTAAACAAGGCATTCGATCAGTTGAACTGCAGAAATATTAGTTTCACGCTTTATTCCCACTGTAGTCGATGGAGCCCGGACTATGGAATGATACCGGCCGGACTCTGGATTCGTTCAACCGGAACTTAAAAAAAAAGTTGTGATTTTCTATATCCCTTTACGTCAACACAAGGAGGGGTATGTGTACGGGAAAGCATTGGTGTTTGCAGAAAAGAAAACCCACAATTTGAAATTGAGGCGCCCTCATCGGGAAATTTATCAGTGACATTAAACTAAACCATACATAAAAAACGGCGTGTTCGGACCTTACTTAAATTATAAATATGAAAACAAATGAACTAATTTTTCTGGAATGCCCCTTTTCTTATTACGTTTTCTGATAACACATCATCATAGTCACAATGATTGATTGTCCCACTTCGTTTGCGACCGTGCCGACATTTTCCCTCATTGAATTGCTACTAGAAGTTTTAAACAAACAGAACAACAAAAACAAGCACAGAGTATCTTCTTGATGGTAATTACCCAGGGTGTCTACATTGGCTGGACTTCAATTTCATCACGTAATAGCCTTACAAAACTGGGGTGCCTCCAGGAGGAAGTATACTGTGAATATGTGGAAAATGTGATTCACCACATTGGCCATCAAATTATAATTCCTCATCTACAAACTGATAAAGCTCAGCGATTTTGTACTTTTGTACAAAGAGATCATTTGTTATCGAGGAGGAGCAGAATATAATAGGGGCCGTATTTAAGGAGTTCGTTTACTCCCACTACAGAAAAGGTTTGACACCTTGTAGGTAGTATGGACCATCTACATCAATGCTAGGTAGGTCGTACTCTCAAATTGTGGTATCACTTTTTCAATAAGGGGCCCCAATTTAAGTTTACACAGGGGTCAAACTTTTAAAAGCCAAATCAATGTTTAAATGTATGGCCCTATTGTCCAATCTAATCATAAGGATTCCAAAAATGTATAGTTTGTAACACTACGACCATTGGTTTTGGAGTATAAGGTAAAAATGGTAGTAGAAAAGTCAATCTCGATTTGTACAGGGGTCACATTAAAAGTTATCTGATTATATTTTAAATACTTGCAAGGTATTGCCTGACGGTAAGGGACTCCTAAAAGGTATAGTTTGTATTATGTTAAATGTATTAGGAGATAAGGGTCAAAGGAAGGTCAACACCAATTGGGTATGTTGACCTATGATCTATTTGTCCATAACATGGTAACTATGCATTGCAGATGGTACAAACTATTCCTTATTTTGACTCATTAAGCTAGATGAACAGCTTCTATCATTTTCAACAAAATTGGAGCAACATTCCGATTTTGACCCCCTGTACAAATAGAAATTGACCTTTTTACCATTTTAGCCATTTTACCCTATTACACTCCAAAACCATTGGTTATAGATGGTACCAACTATACATTTTTGGAATCCTTAAATGTTCTAGAACGGACCATCTGGCACCATTTCAACCATTCTTGGAGCATTCTAAAGTTTTGACCCCTGTGTAAATTTATTTGGCCCCTATTGAAAAAGTGACACACAATTTGGAGACTACTACCTAGCGTTGATAGAGAGGGTCCATACTAACTACCAAAGGTTCAAACCTTTTTTCTGTAGTGAGGCTAAACGATTGATGTTTGACTGGGTCCTAGCGTCCTCCACTATTAACATTAACTTTGTTTTTGGGGGGGTTTTTTCATCTCACAGAACAAGTTCCTGGCGACCAGATACAATGCGTGTTTTACCGCTGTGTACGTGCACTGATACAACTGTTCAATGTACATCCGGGATTTGGTGGCCAAAATTGTAGAACCCGTAGTTCTACAATCGCTAGATGTTCGTAAATTAACCATGACTTTAGAATACCCGAAAACACTAGACACAAACTACAATGATAAAAAGGCTAATGATGAAATAATGATATGAGACTTAAACAATATTTATAGTGATTAAAATAGTTATAACAAACGGTTAGCACCTATGCTATCCATGTTTATAGTTTTCAAATTTAATCCACGCTTTAGTTATGTTTTGTAAATAGTACGAGTAAAAATGCCATGGATTGAACCATATATAGGTATTTTGTAACGAGGCATGTATTAATGTTTGAAATGTGTCAATAGAGTCCACTTCAATGTCAAATAATCGTCATTGACAGGAGAAACCTGAAAAAAATCTTTGCAATCGTTTTGAGAATGGCTGAGTTATAGTCATTTATAAGGAAATGACCGTTTTTTTTTTTTCGACGTTGTCCACTGGCAGTGTTCTGACATTATATTCACTATGGAATCTTTGACATTGCTTTGTGTAATTGAGCAATAATTAAGAGATTTTCCACCCCCCGTAGAAAGCATCGCAATGCTATAAAAATATTTTCATTGGATAATTGATCATTTTTCTTTTTGAAAGAACGTGTTCTACTATAGTCGGGACGCTACCTCATTTAACACCACACTATGAGCGTGAAGTTTGGGTACTAATTGCAATTTTAATGGTGAAAGTTATTGTAAATTGCCGAAGTCCTCAGTGCATATTTTAGTATTTTTTCCTTTCGACAGTAGAAAGCTTTTAGAAAGCAACCTGTCACTTAAGCCGTGCGCTAGCGCCTATCACACGCGACTCCATCCATACTCTTGATCGAACGAATGCACATTTACAGTCATTCTCATATACCGTCATTAACAAGATGCAATTATTTAGACTTATCGCTCCTTTTGTCATAATGCATGAACAACCTAGACTTCCCGCGCAAGATCCCGCCTCAGAAATAAGTTATTTAGTATAAGTGAATTCTTGAATATTATTTATCGAAATTTATCACAACATCATAGCTTTCGTATGAGATCTCTTCAATGCATTTTGGTTGCCGTAATATTTTGACATTTGCAGTTTCCCGTGTAAATCTACAACTGTAAAAATATGTGTGATGCTTACATCATATCCAAACAGCGTTTACGCGAAATTTAATTGGGCTGGATTGTTGGAAACCTTTAAGAAAAGTGGAAAATTATAGTCAGGACAGAATTAGCCGACCATTGCGCGTATATCAAGGTGTGCATTCTTCAATCAGTGCGGCGCGACCGCGCTTTGCGTTTGAATGTGTAGCATGGGCGGGGGCA
>JAMKCH010003070.1:0-68596 GCA_023653785.1 Ophioderma brevispina
CACAGAAGGAATGCTTAGGGTCCCAGAAAAAATACCTGTTTTTCCTACTTGAAAAAAAAATGAGTAGTGGCGACAAGGAAAAGTGGAAGAATGAGAACCATGTTTTTTTTTTGGCTTGGCGGTAATCAAGAGAAAAGGTGAAGTCGATAAAAGAGAGGAAAGGCCCAGGGAGTTGAAGAAGAGGATGTTCAGAAGCGGTAGAGCATGTTTTCCAAAATTATTCCGATCAAGTTAGGGCAAATTTAAAAAAAACATGAATGCATCAACACTTAATATACTATAAAAATGTTTTTGCGGATCTGCAAAGCCGCCCCCTCTATATTGTAGTACTATAATAATGGGAGTTTAGTGAGAGGCACGACCCCATCACTCAACAGCCATCAAACATGAGGTTTTTGGTATCGTTAGAACCTTGTATTTTTTCTCATCTCATCTGTAAATATTTTGACTGACATTTGAATGCGATGCTACAAGCTGCGATATGTATGGTTAACTGGGATTAGTTGTACATTAAAAATCTATGGGAACTTGTAATACAAACATTACCTTTCACACTAAAATGGCATGTTACAGTTTCAAACGATTTTGTGAATTAAGGGCAATTAGCGATGGTCTTTACTTTGAAACAACTGACAATTAAGTGATAATGCAGTGCATACCTTTAAAAATGGTTAGACAAATGTGGAGTCAATATTTTTCCAGACCATGTATTCATATGCATGTGGCAGGAGGAAAATAATTGTGGTTGAATTAAAGGGCATTTCACACCAACTCCTCTCTTCGACTTACCTAAAAAAAAGTTGATATTTTTTATCTGATTGTTAGCCTTAGTACCAAATTCACGGTATCTAATCTTAATTTGCCAATTTCGGGTCCGTATCTTGTAATACACTGGGCCTATGCAAGCAATTTCTCATCCCAAAACCCAAGATTGGAATCACTCAATTTTGTGAATAGGCTTTTCTAAAGGATATCTAGTTGAACATTGTATAAAACAGTGCTGTAACAGGAAGTTCACCTTTAAAATGTTTATGTCAGGAGCGTGCCACTTTTTTTAATCCACGCAGCGTCTGGGGGTCTCTGTTTAGCGTAAGCCCTGAAGTGGCCAATTGTAACTAATTTTCACATGGTTTATTATTATGTTTTATTGGCCTGATGCATGAAGAAATCTATGAATACCGAGCGTCCTATTACAAATTAAGATGTTCGGTAATTTCCAATTTCACATGGGTAAAATGGGTGACCGGATCGAAACCCTCGTCCCCTGTGATTTTACTCCATGGAATTAGCTTTGGTATCACAAGAAAGTCCATATTTTCATTAACCACAGTAAATTGTTAGGCCCAAAGGAAATTGTTTTCTTTTGATGTTTTAGGCCCGGGTTAAAACCACATTAAAAGCCATAAACACAACCTTTTGAAGAGTGCCCCTCAATTTTCACACAGTTTGAGATTTTTGCACAGTTGTGTTCGTAATTGTCCTAGTAAACTATACCTGCGCGTGGTAACGCTCCAAAATGCCTATTTGTCCATAAAAGAAGCGATTTGTTCATTATAAATTGGGAAACCCTTACTGTAATTTGATGGCCGAGCTGGAAACCCAAATAATATCCGTCCATGATAAA
Source organism: Ophioderma brevispina (assembly GCA_023653785.1). Classification (NCBI taxonomy): domain Eukaryota; kingdom Metazoa; phylum Echinodermata; class Ophiuroidea; order Amphilepidida; family Ophiodermatidae; genus Ophioderma; species Ophioderma brevispina. The sequence goes on from JAMKCH010003070.1 coordinate 1,625, forward strand.
TAGTGCCACCTCTTGAAAATGACCTCTAAAATAACTTGCATGAAACGACAAACCAACTAAATGGATGAGTGTATACACGTACATCGCGCAATTTATATCAGAATACATTTTGCCAGCACCGTTGAATTATAGTCTACTTACAAAATTCCTTCTTTATGCGGCACACACAGATTTGTTGACTCTACATTCATAGGTATTGTTCTAGTCGAATTTACCAATGCACTGTGCGAAAATCTCGAAATATCCAGACAATTGGGGCTTTTCTTAAAAAACTGAGCTGTTTATGCTTTTCAACTCACATACAAGCCACTGTCGGCCCAATATGCCGATTTGGTCACACATCTTTTTGTTTTGTAAGCCACAGCTGGGCTGTTATACTCAAAATTTGTAATTAGATGAGTTTGGTAATGTGCATTCTAATGTAGTATGGTCCTGAATAGAATTCCATTTTCAAAGTTTGGGGAAGGTGGTTTGAAAATGTTTGTTCTATAATTTGAAGGATGCTGAATTGGAATTTTGGGTCCCCCAACCTTCTAAAAATACCCAAGTAGCAAGCAATCTTGTGTCATCCCCCTGGCAAGTTGACGGTCTGGAACATGGCCTCAGATTACCTTTGACCCTTGGTCCATGACCTTTGACACCATCCACTATGAATGAACCCCTATTGCACCTTAACCCCAGTCTGGTTAAATCTGACTTGAACTTTTCAAACAAGACTTGAAAAATGAAAACCCTCTAACACAACTGGACACAAACACATAATACATTACACATAAACAGACCTCAGATGACCTGACCTGGGTCTTTGAACCTTTGACACCGGCTTATGAAGGACCCCTATGGCACCTTAACCCCCCAAGTCTGATATAAAATTAAATCGGACAAGACATAAAAAAATGAAAACACTATCCAAACTGTAACTAACACCCATAAAAGGAACCTACGCGCTATACAAAATTGCCCCCTACTGCTTTCAAGCCAGGGGATAACAAAATACCCTACGCTTTTCAAGCCAGGCGGGATAACAAAATCCCTCTACTGCTTTTCAACGCCAGGGGGATAAAAAATGTGGGGAAAATGTGATCAATTTTGAAATCAGGTTGAATGGTGTGTAAATGTACTCAATACATTTGTATCATGAAAAGGATTATAAAAAGTAAGTTCAGGGTTTCTAAACGGAATTCGCTGAGGGGCCAGAGACCTGCCGAACATATTTGAAAGGTTCCCTACTTGCAGGGCCAAATGCACCTGAATTTTTTTTTTAAAGGTTATACATTATATTTTAGTAAAATTTAGGGCCACCCAAAGTCAAGTCAATGGTTGGCAGGCTGCCATTGAGAACCCCTGGTATAGTTGTCAAAGTTCCGACCCTTTCCTTTAGTTACGCAGGAGGTACAGCCCAATTAGCGGTTCAAGGGTCATCTTGCGGGAAACTTATCCAATGCTCCTGCTCGGATTTTGTTGGAAAACTGGTGCCAATTGTTTGTATTGCCTTGTTTACCATGTTTGGTATTTAGTTGCTTAATTAGAAGGCAAAATTTAACAAGGGTTATGGTCTATAGGGGTCACCAGAACCTGACCACAAATTGTATACAGCGCTGTCACCATGATTTTAAATGCCATTTTCTTGTTGTCAGTATGGCCCAAGCAATAATTTGACACCAGTTTCAACAAAATCGAGCATTGGATAATTTAACCCCAGGATGACCTTGAACTTTATACGGCTGTAGCTGTGCAACTATAGGTCAGAAACTAGACAAAGCATGCCTTTTTATTTTAATCCTTAAATGAAAACAAATACATACCTGTACATTTAAATACAATTTGACATTGATTTCAAATTTTAACAATAAAAGCAAATTTTAATCCCTTATTTTATAATATTCCCAGAGTTGGGCCAAAAAATCTGATTCAGCACCCTTCAAAGCTATAGCAAAAACATCTTCAAACCTTTTCGTCCCCCCCAAACTTAGAATGGGATCCTCAATTTAAGACTTTACTAATGATGATTTTTTGGGAGGAGAAAACTTGAGCGGATCATCCACCTTGAGAAACATAAAAACAAAATGTAAACACACACACACACACTTTCACACCATGGCATCATACACAATACACATCGAATCACATCAAATCAGACAGCAACAATGTACATTGCTTTATGGCCAGGACATTAAATTGAAAATGCAAAATATCAAATATATAATGTGAATGCTAGCAGCAATACAAATGCAATACAGGGGACAGGTATGAAGGTTTGATGAAACTCACCTGTAAATTTTCAAGGTAGTTTGGGGTTTTAAAGGTTTGTATTGGGGATTTAAGCACCTCGTTTTATTTACGATTCCTTGATTTTGTTTGAGAAATTTCAGTTGATTTTGATTGTGTTTGGGGCATATGCTTGTAAGTTTTATAGAGCTTATCATAGGCCAATGTACTTGCAGTATTTCTATCCATTTTATGAACAGAAACTTGCAAAATTTGGAATTTCTAGCAAGAGAGAATAGACTTCACCATTCAGATTAGGCACACATTAAGCTAGGATAACAGTTTTGAGTGATTAAAAATTTTAAAATTTTCTTAAGGCAAGTCTGGGGGATGAGGCATAAACATATTCTTTTATATCAAGTACCTGCTTAGTTACACATGGTTTGATAAAATATTTGTAAAGGGTTCATTACAAGTGGAAACCAGTCATTACTGCACTAAATATACCATGCATCTCCAACATGAGCAGCCATTTTAAAAGAACCCCCATTTGGATATGTTTCCGATAGAGAGTGCTGCTGGTATAATTAGTTGGCCTACATTTACCCTACCTGTCTTATGTTCTTTCTTTCATACAAAATGACTCTTCATCCCGATGTCAATGGCGATATTTTCCTGCCAGATTTAACAAGACAAGTAATCCTTAGGTTAACCAGAGTGTGCTCTTGTTGTGGTCAAAGGTCATTATGAGTGCCAACAGGGGTTAAGTTCTGCTAAATTTAAACAAGGGCAAAAATTTAAAATCAGCAATAGTTCACCCGTAGAGCTTATGCAACAGTTAAAAAAAAGGTGGGAAGTTGGGGTGACATCCCCCCCCAAAAAAAAACAATCAATTTTTTGTTTTTCAGATTTCTCTTGATTGTTCAACGATTTTGAAATAATTAAATTTTAATTGGCACTTGTCACACTTAGATATATTAAATATAACCGGTGCATGCTACATAATCTTTCTGGAGACTCACTATATATACTTTTATTGAATGGTTTTGTTTTCTATCTTAAACACCCCTGAGCAATATAAAGAGAAGATTCTAAAAAATTATTAACTAAAAACTGAATCGGTGTGTGTTACATCAGCAGCGGGACAAAATTGTTCAACAGAGTTGACAAATTCCCTGTGAAACAAATCTAAAATACACAGGACCACAAAAAATTACATACGTGGAGAATGAATAGAAGGAAATGGTTTTCCCTTTCGCAACTCAATTTTTCAGCAACTATTCTGTTTGCCTTTTGTCAGGTTCAGTTTTCCTTTAGGGCCTGCTATGGTTATTCGTGTAAGCATTACTACCTGTCCCAGGGCGAGGTTGTCTTTGGCTCTACCTAAACCGACCACCCCATCAATTTTCTAGGGAAATCTGATGAGGAGGGTTATAGCTGGTTACCCTGGTAGAATATGAAAAAGAAGAAAAAGAAGATCTATCACAAGGGTGTCGCTCTGGAGAGCTTGGCGGTAATCCAGAACATGCTGCCTTGTTGGTTGGCATAGTTGCCCAAAGGCCTAGGACCACCGCCGAAAAAACGTTGGATTGGCATCCAGAAAAGGAATTTCCGGTCAATTATCTTTTGCCCAATAAATCCTCACACAGAAAGTATTGCTGAAGTGTGATGGTGTATCCGAGCACATACAGTTGAGGGGGGACAAAACCGGATTTCTAAAACTTTGGTTTTAACTACTAACAGACTAACTTTTGTGATGAAATCAATTGCGCAGTGCAAATGGGAAACCATATAGGACATGGTTTCAGATTACTAAAAAGGTTAACTTCAACTGGATCTCCTTGCAAATTGACAAAACTTGTTTTGTGGGAAATGGGACATGCAAGGCATACCATGAGTGTGTTATCATTCCTATTTGTGCATATAATGAGTCATTTGGGCATATTTGCTCAAATGCACAGGGTCTTGCAAGTTTTTCTGTGACATTATTTTTAAAACATTACAATACTACTTTAATACAACAGAAAAATTGACGTACCATTAATATCATCAATTGTTTTGTAGTTGCTTTGCTGCATTTGCCTCAATTAGATGGTAGTCCATAGATGGGGCAAAACTGACTATAATAATAAAAAAATGCATTTTAATGCGCCACTCTACAGAGAACATGGGCAATAAGTGTTACGCGGACCCACATTTTTTTTCAGCCAAAAAAACATTCACGTACAAAAGTATAGGCTTTCTCCCGTTCTAATGTATTGAGCGGAGAAGGGTGGTGTGAAACAAGAGAAGAATGCCGAACACTGTGCCTTACAACAAATACACATTAGATCTAAATGACCACTGCATTTAACAAGGAGGAAACTTACAAATCGGAAGTAAAGGGACACTTCAATGATTGCTACATTCAGCAAATCGAAAAAAAATCATCAAAAATTCAGATTCCAGATGTACGAACCAAGTACAGGTATCCTAAACCTACGCTGCAATAATAAGACCAGAAGCAACTTAATAAGTACAGAATCGGAGATTTTATCATAGTCCAAACGGACAACTTACTACAACACAGTATTATAATGAATAATGGAGAATCGTATCTTGGAAACACTGCGTTTTATCCTTTTCTTTCAATTCTACAGCTGGAAAAGGTCACTTATAAGAATTCTACCAGACGTAATCGTTCACTTTAAGACTATTCCTGCAAATTTCAAATATTTCAAATCACTGATAGTTGCTTTAACAAAAATTTTAAGCATACGGAAAATAAGTATGTTTTTCCGGAGCCACTTTAACGACAATGGTGGAAGGTGCCTGTCTAATGTAAAAGGACGCTTGTTTCCAGCGCCTGGACCATTGATGGTGACGGCTGTCCTTAAATCTACGCTTGGTATGAGTAAAATAACAAGGCCCTGAAATTAAGAAAGACTGTGCCTTCATATCTTGCATATCAGAATTACTCTCCAAAACTGGGTTGAAACAAAAATGGCCTCCGACTATCCCCTAGGATGAATGAGCTTTGAAGCCAAATTAAAGCTAATTTAAAATAAGTTTTCTGATGATACACACATGATGAGATATATTTACTTAAAGGCTGACTCAGTGAATTTATGGAAGGGTTGCACTCATTTTTCAAACAAATATTGTTTTTCCATGATCCTTGTCCATATGTGAATCATTGTGTGAAATAATAAGTTCAAATTGACAGTTCTCATTAAAAATCTAACTTTGTTAGAAATTCCGGTCAGGAATTGTTTTTATAAAACAGTTGTCCTCTTGGGACTGTTTACTGTCCTAAATGTTTGTGACACATGAAAACGGGAAAATTTCAATTCATCTTTAACTTTGGACTGAGCATTTTATGTGACATCTAGGACTATTTTTAATTACTACACACAAAAAAATTTTATATTTCAATATCTTTGAGTTACCGTTAGACAGAGGCTAAGTGTTGACACAAGGCTGGGGCCATTTTTCATCCCCCTGGCTGGAAAAGCAGAGAGGGTATATTGCAAAGGCACGCATGTCCGTGTGTGCATGTATGTGTGTTGTTGTTGTATGTTGTGTGTGTTCCAGTTTGGTTAGCTTTTCTAACCAAGGTTAGGTTCGTTTTTCGGGTCTACTACTCGAAAAGTTGACAGTCCGATTTACACCAGATTTGGGGTTAAGGTGTGCCGATAGGGGGGATGGGTTCCTTCATATATGCATGATGTCAAATTTCATGGCAAAGGTCATCTGAGAGGTCATGTCCAGATGCCATCTTGCCAGGAGGATGACGCAAGTTACTTGCTGTATTTTTTACTCATTCGTATTGAAGCAGCTTATTATTTGTTGTATCTGTTTTAATCATTTGAAATAAGTTTTGAATATGAATCATTTCCACTGGTAGAGAAAAGAAAACTATGCGCTGAATGGCAAGATATAAACTTGACTGCTGTTTATGGCATAATATAATCCAGGTGGTGTTCACCACCTACCAGACCTCTAGGTGTCAAATGCTTGCAAAAATAATGGTTTTTCTTTTGCAGATCACTAACTTTTCTCTAGCTTTCATTATTACTTTTTGTAAATTATAGTTTAGCAGATGCAATTTTTGTTGTAGCCCTGCCTTGGGCAGCCGGAAGACACATAGGGATCACTTTGTCACACTGTAGTCTGTTGGTGTCCTGTTGATGTTTACGAAAAAGCGTTAACATTTGCCTGTAATATTCCGCCATACTTTCGATGGATTTAAACTAAACTTAGGTCAGATCAGGTAGTGCATCCCTCACGATCAGCAACGCAGAAGCCAGCACCAAGACCCACGAGAGCCACTTGAAATTCAGGACCACAGGGCCGCCCGGTGTTTTTATAATATAGATTATTACCCGTGCTTTCGTGTGCAACATAAACATGTCTGTGGACCGCGACTGATGATATCGGGACATACTTTTGATGTCCTAAGTTCTTGAGATACACATTTTTAAGCCAAAACAATCATATTGTAAAGAGTTGTTTTATTGTTGCGAACAGGGAAAACTTGGTGTTCCTGTTACTATTGTCTGCAAAAAAGTAAATTACAGACATGGAATGAAATGAAATTAAGTTGTCTCTGAAATTAATGAAGATGAAGGAACAAGTCAAGCTGTCATTTGAGACCAGCCAGTAAAGGAGACCAAAAACAGTTTGTAAAATGTTGATGGTTTGAATCCAAAACTTGTGGTGTGATTTTATAAGGACTTAGGCTCTGTGGTGGCTGATTTTTATAAGACCGGCTCTGTGGTGATGGTTTTATAACACTGGCCCTGTGGTGCTGGTTTTATAAAAATGGCTCTGTGGTGCTGGTTTTTTATAAGACCGGGCTGTTTCTGTGTGCTGGTTTTATACACCGGCTCTGTGGTGAGGTGTGTGGTTGTTTTTATCCACTGGCTCTGTGATGCGGGTTTTATAAGACCGGCTCTGTGATGCTGGCTTTATAAGCCGGGCTCTGTGGTGATGACTCGGTTTTAAAACTGGCACTGTGGTGTGATTTTATAAGGACTGAGGCTCTATGGTGCTGGTCATAAGTGGATGCACATTAGGATTTTCAGAGGGGGGGAGCAGGAAGTTTAGGCCCGGTCAAGTTTGTTTTTTAGCCGCCTTTGCGGCAAGGTCATCGTTTTTTACAACTTCCTGTTTTCTGCAATTCAGAGTTGGGTAGGGACCAAGTTTTTTTTTTATCATCAAGTGCGTCAAGTTTTTTTTTTTATTTTGCTCACATAGTGAGGCAACTTCATGATTTACGTCTGGAGGTTTGGGACACAGGGACAACCCCCTGACCCCTGGTCGGAATCCCTCCAACCAGCACAGCAGAGAGCACGTTATTAATCTTAATATTATAAACACCGGGCGAGCCCTTGGTGTGAATTTCAAGTGCCTCTAGTGGCCCTCTGAGGTGCGGCTCTCGGTGCGGAATTTCAGGTGCCCTCGTGGCTCTGTGGGTGCTGGACTCTGCGGTGATGGTTGGAGGGATGCCGACCTCTCATTAGATGCAACATGGATCCTCATTTCCTGATGAGGTCAAAGGTCAACATACAACGGTCAAGGTCTTGTGAGGTAAAGTTGTAAGGCTGAAAGTGAAAAAATGCTAATGACCTCATTGAAAAGTTTCAAGTTCAGTTGGAACCAAACGTAAATAATTAAGGTGCACTGTCGAATTGCCCCCAAACCAGAAGGGTATAGCGTAGATTTTTAGTTATAGAGTATTGTCCTAGGAATTTCTTTGCCAAAGTTGAAAAAATTTCACCTTTCCCATGTACTTAGCAGCTCGGTTCCAAGTCACTATTATAATGTTCACATTAATTATTGAACCTAAAAGCACACAAACCAAACAAAATACCCACAGTACACCAGAACGTCAATATTATCATTGTAAATGTGCACAGGAGGTCAACAATCAGCACTGAACATGGTACACTGCACTTGACAGAACTGGTTATGCAGTCTATATAACATACTAGAGGGGAAACAGAGGGTGTTTGAAGTCAATCCCACAATGCACGTCTTGGGAAATATCAAACCTTAATACTATCAGGTGATCACACAAAAATCCTATTCTAACCACATAAAAACCCTGACTTTAACACTCTTTTTAGGCCCCACCACAAAGCGTTAGTACTAGGGAATTTTGACATGATTAGAAATGTCTTGTGGTTCTTGAACTTTTTGAAAACTTTTTATCCCCTAATTAGTACTGACATGTGCTTTCTACAGTACAGTATAGGCTTCCTTATGTTTCTGCCCAATGCATAAGGATTGATTTAAAACCACCCTCTGGGGACTAAGGTTTGGGTTTCAGGTTACCATACATGTGAGTGTTCTTCACCTGCAGGGTTTGGAGGGGTTCTGGACCCATTTGTACCAATTATATGTTGAAAACTACAATGAGAAGAAATGGAGAGTTGTATTGATAATACATACACAAGAAATGGATTACAGAATCGAACAAGGTGAGTTTCTACTTTGGTGTGTTTATGTGCAGAGCTTTTTCCCAAAAAATTAAAATACCCATTATGCATCTTAATATCTTAAATTTATTAAAATGCCCTTTTTGGTTGAAATTTGGGCAATCCATAAAGGTTATTAAATTTATTCAAGGTACTATAAAACTCCCTGGACTTATTCATGAGGTCATGTCAGGATTACAAAGTTTTTGAAACAAAAATTCGCCTATGGTTTAGTCGAAAGAGAGATGGACACTCTTCCCATGATACAATTTGCCCTTTAATTTTATTTAAGGGTAGTGTCAACCTAGTGCTTTTGTTTCACACCAACTTCGGATTTGTGCACCATCTGTAAACATCAACCTGTGTTCTATATCGTTAACCAACAAAGGTTATCCATTGCAGACAAATCCTGAGCTGTATTTTTTGTCGATTTTAAACAGCTATTTGACCAGTAAAGTCACAAAACCGCCATGGTCTAAACCCACGGCGGGAATTTAAGCAAACATTTTTCGCCGTCAGTCGCAAGGCGCGAGCATCACGTCGCGTTGGTGAATTTTTACTGCGTAATGAAGAGTGCGAGTGTTTTACTGTAATTTTGCGAGAACGCATCTTGGAAAAAACACAAAATAATATTTGAAAATGTAAACCAAAAGCGCTAAATTAGACCAGAGAAAATTTCATTTATTTGAATTCTGGAAGTTGTTAGAGACATAAGGACTTGGTTTGATTCAATATGCATAAAGATTGTGTTTCCAAACGTGCCAACAACATAGTCAATTTTGAAAGTTCAAAGATAAAGGTATTTGAGAAATTTGAGGACAGCTGAAATGGCGTGAAAGCCCCCTTTTTGACTAAAACACGGATTTTCTCAATGTTCAATTTTGCGCAAAATTTGGCAATTTCAGCAAGATAACTCCAAAAATACCGAAAAGTAAAAAAGGTAAGGTTAAGGTTTAACTTTCATACGATGCAGTCGGTCTTCTATAGGGACGGTTTGCGTCCAATTTTCATTTTCTTTTTTTGGTAATTTCTAACTAAATTATGGTGTTGTTCTTCATATTGTTATATACTCCACTGTTGAAAAGAAAGAAAGGTAAAAATCCACCATTTTTTTAGACATTTTCCCTTATATCTCGAAAAGTAAGCTCTATTTTAAGAAAATGACAAAATCGTCCCTAGACAAATTTGTCTAGGGGCTTTCTAAAAAAAATACCATAAGGAAATCATGAAAATCAAATTGTTTTGTATGGTTATGCTGTTTTAGTCTGAAAAAATTTGGGGCCAAATCATGTTGTTTTAGTATTTTTCTCAAAAATACGGAAAGTTTACATTAATCTGATGCCACATCGGGTTCATCATCCATTTTTCTTTCTAGAAATGTATATTTTTACTAAAAGAATCAATATTTGCCAAGTTACAAACCAAAAATAGATAGAGACGCAGAAACTCAGGGTTGCAACCCACGTCCTTAACTCGACTTATTGGGGTCCACGGTTAAGTCAGTTGTGAAATTGGATTTGTTTTTGTTTGTATAATTAAAACACAAAAAAACACCATAAAATTAAAAAAAAAAATTATTTATATGATTTTCCTTTAACACAAGGTAGTAGATCAAGACAGCCAATTGTAGATTCCTCGTCATCAAGAATCAGAAAAATTCCATTGTGGGTATTTCTGCCATATAGGTCTGTAAATGTCATGATTTGTAGTTATTATAGCGCCCTATATATGCCCAATCTCCATATAAAAAAGACAGACAACAGACATTGTAAAGAAACCTCTATTTTGGCCGCAAGAAATTTCATAAGGTATTTACCCAGGATGTAGTCAGTGGAATAAACACCAAATGAGTTGTCAAAATTGTGCCATGATATTTTTTTTATTCTGGTTTTATGACATACAGATCAAATCCGTACACATTGAGGTGTTTGCAGATGACAGCCTTGTTACAGGAATATTGACAGACAAGAGTCATATTATCCTTAAAAAGACATTGACACTCTTGAAGATTGGTCCTCCACTTGGCTAAGCAGTTTAGTTAATTAAAATAAGTGTGCCAATCTTCCATCACAAGGAACGCAAACCCAGATTCCCCAGTATACAATCTTTGGTGAGTATCTCGAGAGAGTAGATCACCATGACCTACCTTGGTGTGCCCATCTCACATGACCTCCGCTGGGATTACAACTGCACACAGATCAAGCAAAAAGCTTCTAGCAGTTCACTTGGATTACCGGTGTATCTTTCTCCCTGTAAACAAAGCGTCAAAGCAAAGGCACCAAACTATCTACGTCCGCAAATGGAGGTAGTACCTTTGAAGGTATGAGCCACACACCTAGATGGAGTTGATCACCTTGAACGTGTCCAGAGAGCAGCCGCTCGCTTTGTCTTCGGAATTCTTTTTTTTTTTGGAGTTACCGTAGAACAAACACAGTAATACCCTTAATAAAAACCGTCTGGGAGTAGGAGAAAATGCAGAAGGATGTTCTCCATTTCTCAAGCCAAATAATGGTGATAAAAGAAGATGTCACTACAATAATGTTAATACCAGTGTCCTCAGTCCATACGTCTGCATCTTTGGGAGACAGGATAATCATTTGACATACAACATTTCCCTAAAGCAACTATAGATTCCATAAAGTTCTCTTACTACCCAGTGCTGCAAAGATCTGGAATCAGTACCAGTTATGCTGTACCGTCCCTCAGTGCCATCCTTTCAGGACGCACTCTGCCTACCATCAGACTGTTGCGGCCACCTCTGGCTAGCAAAGTTTTGTAATTACCAAGACTGTTTCTAAAATGCACCCTGTCAAGTAATCATTTAAATTTTTTTATTATTCCGTCCTCATTGTATGCAGAATTCATCATAATCCTTTGCTTCGACTTTATGCTCTATTTTTTGCACCGACAAGATTCAAAATGCAGAATTAGTCTCTATGTTTTAATTAATTTCTTCCAAATTTAGGCAGGTGTCATTCTAGCCAGGTGGCATTACTTGACATAAGGCTCATGACTTTTTTAATTAAACTGCCTAAAAGAGAAAAGTCCGTCCTTTTAAATCACAATTTCATTCTGATGGTACCAATTGTCTCATATGCAGAATTAGTCCCTTGATCCTCTTCTGAAAATGTAAGCAGTGTGTCACTTTGCCAGGTGGCATCACAGGCTGTTTGAAAGTCTTAATTATTATATAAAAACTAAAAGAAAACAAAAAAAAAATATCAACAGAAGACCCGTAGTTTTGACAAGTGATTGATTATTTATTCCACGGCTACACCATGTGTATATATTTATTTGATGAAATTTCATTGAAGATATTCATAATAAAAGAGACTTTCAAACAAATGTTGTATATTGTGTTTTTATTGGCTAGCTCAAAACTTTTATCCCGTCTATTGTATGCTGAATTCACATAATCCTTTGCTTAGACTTTATGCTCTCTTTTTTGCACCGACAAGATTCAAAATGCAGGAATTAGTTTCTATGTGATAATTTTCTTCCAAATATAGAGCAGTGTGTCATTCTGCCAGGTGGCATTTGACTAAAGGCATCATTGACTTTTTTTAATTTTAAACTGCTAAAAGCAGAAGTCGTCCTTTTAAATCACAAAATTTCCATTTGATTGCGTACCAATTGTCGTCATTGAAGAATTAGTCCCCTTGATCCTCTTCTGAAAACTGGACAGAGAAGAAGCAGCAGTGTAGCAGATTCTAGCAGGCTGTCGCTTTGCCAGGTGGCATCACAGCTGTTTGAAGTCTTAATTTTTATGATAAAACTAAAATAAAACAAAAAATATCAACAGCGACACAGTTTTGACAATTGATTAGATTATTTATTCCACTGACTACACCCACTGTATATATTTGAGGTTTATGAATTTCATTGTGGCAAAATGATTGTTCTATCTAATCAAAATCTAGTTTTACAGGCCTTTCTATGGAGAATGGGCTTATAGAGAGTGTATACCATACAATAGTAGTGGAAAGATGGTAGATCACTTGAATATTCACCGTGTATGTGGTGTATACATGACAGGTTGAATCTCACTAAATTCGGGGGAGCTTTCAATTTCAATCTGCCCCATTTTCAAAAGGTCAAAAATATATACCAAAAAAACAAAAAGCAACTTAAAATTCAAAAAATAAAAATGTTGATGTTTAAAGAGACATGGGCCATTTGAAAATATAGTGCGCCCTCAAAGGATTTTTTCAAAAATCGATATTTTTGATGGTTGTAAGGCTTTATATACAAAAGCCCTCACCCGAAATGAGTAAGACCCAATCAGCTTCCTTATGGATAAAAAGAACGATTTTATAATATTAACTCGCCGGCGACGCAAATTCAGCAGACGACGAAAATGGTGTTTTTTAACACAAACAGAACAGCACGCGTATGCATGTTTCAAATGCTATGCACACTGTTTGACTCGTCTACAGAACCTTGTGGTTTTAAATATCAGTGAGTACGAGGTCAAAAATATTCAGAAATACACATTTGTTGATAAAGTTATGGAAAACTTAAAAGTTGGCCTACAAATTACCTACCTGGATGTCTTTATCCTCATATCAAGTCACGAGCTGTTTTGGGGTATGTTATTTTTATGTGTTTTAAAACTATATCTATGTTCTTCCAGTGGCCTTAGACTATCATTTTTAGAGAAAATTGAAGACAGAAGAAATAGAGAAATTTCATATTTTGTGGAAAATGTGCCAGTTGCCGCTTTAATGGGACATTAAGGGCTGATCTCGAGATTTCCCGATGACTGGCCGTATTATACTCAATTTTTTTAAAACCAAATCGGGTTTTTGCATTGTAAATAATGGTGTCCATTTATACTAATCATTGTGTTGAAATAACTAAGCTCAAATCGACAACGTCCTTTCATATAAAAACTCACAACTTTGTTATAAAATTCCGGATCCAGAATTTTGTTTTTACCCGGTATCCTATGGACACTGTCGGGGTAGACGGGGTCATATACAATGTTTAATGCATGAAAACAGAAAATATGATTCATCTCAAATTTGGATTGAAACATTGGAGGGTTGCAATCTTTAGTTATAGAGGACTATTTTTAATTTCTACTCAAAATATTTTATATTTCGAAATCTCGGAGTCAGCCTTTAAATAGCCACCTTCTTTAAATTATTAGGCTTTGATTTTTAAAAAATGGATTACATCCCCAATTTGCATAGAGACATGGCCCAAAGCAAGCGTAATCTAGTATCTGTAAGCACCCGTACTATATAGAGTTTACTGCAAGCGTGTTTGCGCTGCACACTGCGCTTACTAGGTCTTTTCTTTCAGAAGTGAATTGAATAGTTTAAATTTACAAACATAAATATGCTCAAATATATAACAAAGTATGGAGGAAATAAGGAGCAGTTGGAGTGTTTGTGAATCTTGCAGACATCGCCTATTGCCCTTTTAGCTGATGTAGCATTCACTTCAATACAAGTCAAATTAAAATTAAATAAAAAAATAAGCAAGATATGACTTGTGGTACCTAATGATCTGTAAGTTATGTTCATAGTACAGGGTGAGTGGATGTCTAGGCCAAAAAAAAAATCAACTAGTAGTCTTGTTTTCTTTTGGCTAAAAAGCTATGTGGCTGGTGTGTTTTTTTTTTTTTACAAAAAGCTATGAAATGTTGTTGGATTACTTTTTACCCAAAAATATTTGAACCTTGTGTTTTTAAACCAGGTATAATGTCATGATTATTGTGCCACTTCAGTGTGTCTAGGAATGTGTCTTCAATCTTTAAAGCATGAACCAAACTTCACACAATGGGAAAAAAAAAGAAAAACAACAATTAGGAGCGGGTTCTCAAGTTTATTTTAGCTGCTGACGGGCCACCAGAGAATGCTGAAACACATTTGAAAGTTCCCCTACTTGAGGGCCACATATACCTGAATTTATATGTTCCCTTTATTGTTTTAGCAAAGAGGGCAAAAATCAATTTGGGGCCCGGATTTTGGCAAGATGGGAGCCGCCCCATAGTGAGAACACCTGAGATAGGTCCTAAAATTTCACGTTTGCTTTTTTATGTGATGTTCTATTTCTTTATATGCCCTATGAATTTGGCAAACTTGGGATTGTATTTAAAAGTTTGTAAACGTTCACCAGCATAGACGACTTGAACTCTGAATTTCATGCTGTAATCCAGTGTATCCATTATTTTGCTGCCACCTGGTCGGTTTTGGTAATGAGATGAAAATGGATCAATGGAAAGAGGGAGGAAGTTGGGTTGTCACTAGATCTATTCATCAATCTACAAAATATTAAATATTTGTATAAATAATGTCACATAATCCTCCACAAAAACATTCAACATTAAAGAGTGTTGTCATGGCCTAGTCTAAAATCACGTTGCCACGTTCACTTGTGTGCAGTCATCAAAAGAGTCATCTAAAGCATTATTGAAACCTAACGATACCTAGACATAGCTTTCAATTGCTTTTTGACATCAATTACACACCGTAACATTTTGTCTTGTTTCTCTTTTCTTATTCAGCCAAAACTGAAGACGGTCAGGAACGCAGCTGAAATTCCTCACAGAAAACAGTCCTGGGGCACTCAACATAATAAGTTCAGGCTTGTAAGGTTCATCTACATGTGACCAATGGGTCCTCCTCCTTCCATAAGTTATTGCATTCGCTCTTCTTCCAGTAGGATCTGCATAGTTATCTGCACCAATAGACAGTTAACAGCAATTGTTTGTAAACATGGTTAGGCCATGGTATCTTGAAATGGTTGGCCTGACTGTTAATTAAACTGCCTAAAAGAGAAAAGTCCGTCCTTTTAAATCACAATTTCATTCTGATGGTACCAATTGTCTCATATGCAGAATTAGTCCCTTGATCCTCTTCTGAAAATGTAAGCAGTGTGTCACTTTGCCAGGTGGCATCACAGGCTGTTTGAAAGTCTTAATTATTATATAAAAACTAAAAGAAAACAAAAAAAAAATATCAACAGAAGACCCGTAGTTTTGACAAGTGATTGATTATTTATTCCACGGCTACACCATGTGTATATATTTATTTGATGAAATTTCATTGAAGATATTCATAATAAAAGAGACTTTCAAACAAATGTTGTATATTGTGTTTTTATTGGCTAGCTCAAAACTTTTATCCCGTCTATTGTATGCTGAATTCACATAATCCTTTGCTTAGACTTTATGCTCTCTTTTTTGCACCGACAAGATTCAAAATGCAGGAATTAGTTTCTATGTGATAATTTTCTTCCAAATATAGAGCAGTGTGTCATTCTGCCAGGTGGCATTTGACTAAAGGCATCATTGACTTTTTTTAATTTTAAACTGCTAAAAGCAGAAGTCGTCCTTTTAAATCACAAAATTTCCATTTGATTGCGTACCAATTGTCGTCATTGAAGAATTAGTCCCTTGATCCTCTTCTGAAAACTGGACAGAGAAGAAGCAGCAGTGTAGCAGATTCTAGCAGGCTGTCGCTTTGCCAGGTGGCATCACAGCTGTTTGAAGTCTTAATTTTTATGATAAAACTAAAATAAAACAAAAAATATCAACAGCGACACAGTTTTGACAATTGATTAGATTATTTATTCCACTGACTACACCCACTGTATATATTTGAGGTTTATGAATTTCATTGTGGCAAAATGATTGTTCTATCTAATCAAAATCTAGTTTTACAGGCCTTTCTATGGAGAATGGGCTTATAGAGAGTGTATACCATACAATAGTAGTGGAAAGATGGTAGATCACTTGAATATTCACCGTGTATGTGGTGTATACATGACAGGTTGAATCTCACTAAATTCGGGGGAGCTTTCAATTTCAATCTGCCCCATTTTCAAAAGGTCAAAAATATATACCAAAAAAACAAAAAGCAACTTAAAATTCAAAAAATAAAAATGTTGATGTTTAAAGAGACATGGGCCATTTGAAAATATAGTGCGCCCTCAAAGGATTTTTTCAAAAATCGATATTTTTGATGGTTGTAAGGCTTTATATACAAAAGCCCTCACCCGAAATGAGTAAGACCCAATCAGCTTCCTTATGGATAAAAAGAACGATTTTATAATATTAACTCGCCGGCGACGCAAATTCAGCAGACGACGAAAATGGTGTTTTTTAACACAAACAGAACAGCACGCGTATGCATGTTTCAAATGCTATGCACACTGTTTGACTCGTCTACAGAACCTTGTGGTTTTAAATATCAGTGAGTACGAGGTCAAAAATATTCAGAAATACACATTTGTTGATAAAGTTATGGAAAACTTAAAAGTTGGCCTACAAATTACCTACCTGGATGTCTTTATCCTCATATCAAGTCACGAGCTGTTTTGGGGTATGTTATTTTTATGTGTTTTAAAACTATATCTATGTTCTTCCAGTGGCCTTAGACTATCATTTTTAGAGAAAATTGAAGACAGAAGAAATAGAGAAATTTCATATTTTGTGGAAAATGTGCCAGTTGCCGCTTTAATGGGACATTAAGGGCTGATCTCGAGATTTCCCGATGACTGGCCGTATTATACTCAATTTTTTTAAAACCAAATCGGGTTTTTGCATTGTAAATAATGGTGTCCATTTATACTAATCATTGTGTTGAAATAACTAAGCTCAAATCGACAACGTCCTTTCATATAAAAACTCACAACTTTGTTATAAAATTCCGGATCCAGAATTTTGTTTTTACCCGGTATCCTATGGACACTGTCGGGGTAGACGGGGTCATATACAATGTTTAATGCATGAAAACAGAAAATATGATTCATCTCAAATTTGGATTGAAACATTGGAGGGTTGCAATCTTTAGTTATAGAGGACTATTTTTAATTTCTACTCAAAATATTTTATATTTCGAAATCTCGGAGTCAGCCTTTAAATAGCCACCTTCTTTAAATTATTAGGCTTTGATTTTTAAAAAAATGGATTACATCCCCAATTTGCATAGAGACATGGCCCAAAGCAAGCGTAATCTAGTATCTGTAAGCACCCGTACTATATAGAGTTTACTGCAAGCGTGTTTGCGCTGCACACTGCGCTTACTAGGTCTTTTCTTTCAGAAGTGAATTGAATAGTTTAAATTTACAAACATAAATATGCTCAAATATATAACAAAGTATGGAGGAAATAAGGAGCAGTTGGAGTGTTTGTGAATCTTGCAGACATCGCCTATTGCCCTTTTAGCTGATGTAGCATTCACTTCAATACAAGTCAAATTAAAATTAAATAAAAAAATAAGCAAGATATGACTTGTGGTACCTAATGATCTGTAAGTTATGTTCATAGTACAGGGTGAGTGGATGTCTAGGCCAAAAAAAAAATCAACTAGTAGTCTTGTTTTCTTTTGGCTAAAAAGCTATGTGGCTGGTGTGTTTTTTTTTTTTTACAAAAGCTATGAAATGTTGTTGGATTACTTTTTACCCAAAAATATTTGAACCTTGTGTTTTTAAACCAGGTATAATGTCATGATTATTGTGCCACTTCAGTGTGTCTAGGAATGTGTCTTCAATCTTTAAAGCATGAACCAAACTTCACACAATGGGAAAAAAAAAGAAAAACAACAATTAGGAGCGGGTTCTCAAGTTTATTTTAGCTGCTGACGGGCCACCAGAGAATGCTGAAACACATTTGAAAGTTCCCCTACTTGAGGGCCACATATACCTGAATTTATATGTTCCCTTTATTGTTTTAGCAAAGAGGGCAAAAATCAATTTGGGGCCCGGATTTTGGCAAGATGGGAGCCGCCCCATAGTGAGAACACCTGAGATAGGTCCTAAAATTTCACGTTTGCTTTTTTATGTGATGTTCTATTTCTTTATATGCCCTATGAATTTGGCAAACTTGGGATTGTATTTAAAAGTTTGTAAACGTTCACCAGCATAGACGACTTGAACTCTGAATTTCATGCTGTAATCCAGTGTATCCATTATTTTGCTGCCACCTGGTCGGTTTTGGTAATGAGATGAAAATGGATCAATGGAAAGAGGGAGGAAGTTGGGTTGTCACTAGATCTATTCATCAATCTACAAAATATTAAATATTTGTATAAATAATGTCACATAATCCTCCACAAAAACATTCAACATTAAAGAGTGTTGTCATGGCCTAGTCTAAAATCACGTTGCCACGTTCACTTGTGTGCAGTCATCAAAAGAGTCATCTAAAGCATTATTGAAACCTAACGATACCTAGACATAGCTTTCAATTGCTTTTTGACATCAATTACACACCGTAACATTTTGTCTTGTTTCTCTTTTCTTATTCAGCCAAAACTGAAGACGGTCAGGAACGCAGCTGAAATTCCTCACAGAAAACAGTCCTGGGGCACTCAACATAATAAGTTCAGGCTTGTAAAGGTTCATCTACATGTGACCAATGGCCTCCTCCTTCCATAGGTTATTGCATTCGCTCTTCTTCCAGTAGGATCTGCATCATTTATCTGCATCAATAGACCAGTTAACAGCAATGTTTGTAAACATGTTAGGGCCTGGTATCTTGAAATAGGTCGGCCTGACTGTTACACACTGGGCAATTGTATCTGTTAGAGTTTTAATACTATGGGCCATAACGATTCGCAGAAATGGATTCGTAGGCAACATAAAAAGTGACATAGGATGTTAACTGGTCTATTGTCTGTAGTGCTCATGACTACTAATATGAGCATTTAAGGAAAACTTGTGGTCTGGATGATACTTCTTGTAATATAAATTGTCAGTACCATTATGACTGAAATTAAATTTCTGTAAGAAAATACACAATCCTGAAGATACATGAATTTTGCATTTCAGTTCAGGGCCATTCTTCGGGAAGTCACACATGTGTCCAAACTAACCAAAACTATAAATGTTTCCACTTTCACTAGATTGGTTGTTTTTTCATGGGGGGGGGGAATAAAGTTTGATCGCATGTGTGACTTATCAAAGAATGTCCCTTAAGAGGTCTTGAGGTGCAAAGTATTTGTATTACATTTGACTGTTCCCCCTTGTGAAAAAGAAACTAACATTGGTTATATTTGATCTATCATGTTTCATTTTAAATTCATGCAAAAGATTTGTATTTCTTGTGATCAGTTTATCTTTAATGGTCTCTTGGTAATTCCCATTTCAAATGAGGTAAACTTAAAGGTGCAAACTGTGTTTTTTAATTGATTTTCATAAAATCTGCTTAAATTTATCCCCAATGAAATCAGCTCCCAATCTCATGTAAGGCTACGGTTTTGTGCCATTTTGATTTTTTAACCGTGGAGGGAAATTGAAGTTACTCCAATTTTTTTCTGTGTGAGAGTTGTTGCTACCCTTGATTTCATCGCATATGTGCAGCTATGTGCATTGTGGTATCACATGAACATTTGACACTCTGGCCTTTCTGCAACACAGTTTTGATTCTACACGGTGAAATCAAAGGTTACCAAGTGTTGCTATGAAAAATTCAGTAGATACACAACCTCATCCCCATGCACAACAAAGTTAGTAGCTGGCTAAAAATTCCCTTGTTAATGTTCCATTGTTCCCCATAAACTTCCCTGTTTAAGTATTTACTGCAACAGAAAGTTATAAATGCATTATTGTGGATAATTTAAAGTGACAGGAGGAGATTTTTTTAGGATACAAATTTCCCTCAAATTTCACTGGATCGGTTGTAGACCACCTACATAGAACGTTTCAAAGGCTTATTGGACAAACAGGTGCAAAAGAAAACTGCAAACCTTGTTTTGAACTTACCTGCTGCCGTGATCGTTCCCCATAGAAAACTGTGCTTTGACTTTCTGTCGTGCACGACAGAAACTACTAAATTATCATCTTATTACATAAAGACGGCATATTCGGCTTATTCACTTCAGGTGTGATCTAATTGGTAAGCATTCCAAATATGTAAAAAACCGGGGTTCAAGAAAAATTGGGGGCGCTTCTTCCTGGAAATCTCATGTCTCTTTAAGGACAAACATACCCACTTATCCCGTTTCATTGTCATCATTTTTACAGAAGTATCTGGCAAAGTCATTTTTTAATAGCTCCCTTTGCAATCTTTCTGTCTGTGTGTCTGCCCAATTGTATAGACTGTACATGTTTTTATTTTAAAGAGGGAACCCACAATCTTGATCATAATTAGTTGGGACACTTTCCCTTTGTCATGTGAGGAAAATTTGATTGTCATCTGATTGCATACTTCTTCAACCCCTCCTGCCCCACCATGTTGGGATACATAGGAAATTTCTAACAGTGTGCTTACACTGACCAACATTGATCTGGGAGGATGGGGAGTTCAAACAGGACAAAGTGTCCCTACAATTCTGACCGAAATTGTAGGTTACATGCAGCATGGCATGTCATACACTACAAGATTAGTGCTAAAATAAAAAGTCACCTCTTATTACCTAAATAGCTCTATTTTTACAATTATACACCTTATAACAAGTTGTGGTGTCTGTTAAAAAGGGACACAAGAATAACTATCTAAGGCATGCCAATTTTCCTAAATTTGCCTTTAGTTGGTTGTAGAAAACCAATCAAGAACATTACTTGGGTTAGTAGGACAAAAAGGAGAAAAGACTACTAAAAATGGAGCTCTGAACTTGCTTAATGTCCTGTTTATTCACTTCAGTTGTGATTGGTAAGCATTGTAAGTATGCATTAAAATAGATACTTTTCTGGAAATGTGTCCTTGTCTCTTTAAAGGAATATGTAGCCATTTGCTAATAAAAAAAAAACATCATCGCCATCGCTGTATGTCTATTTGCAGGAGCGGTATGACAAATTTCCTCAAATACTTCATTTTTCACTATTTGGTGGTTTGTTTCTACTTAAAAGCAATTATATGGAATTGCACACCCTCATCCTTGATTTATAAGTTTAAAAAATGCATTTCTGCATTTTTTTATTCTCTCGCATTATCGCTGCTAATCCCTTTAATGAGGTGGTAAAGGTGCAAGGTTTCTCTAGTTCAGGGGTTCTCAATAGGCGGCCCGCGGGCCAAATCCGGCCCGCCAACCATTGATTTTTGGCCCTCGACTTGCTCTAAAATATAAAGGGAAACATAAGAATTTCAGGTGTTTTTGGCCCTCAAGTAGGGCACTTTCAAACATATTTGGCATTCTCTGGCCCTTCAGCTAATATAATTGAGAACCCCTGCTCTAGTTAAACCAAAATGTCAAATTAAGTGGGTGGAGCATATCTGCAGTGGAATTAAAGCTATATAATCTATTCACATCAAGTTCAAATGACTTCTTTTTTGTAATGTTTATGTAAAGTAAAGCATTCTAATAAGAGCCTAATAAAATAATTAAGGGGTTTCTACCACTACCTTTCTTACATTATCTCTGATTGCCTTATTTCTTTACGTGACCAAAAGGTAAACAAGTCAACATTTTGCCATTTTTTGTGTCACCTACCTTAAATTGTGTCGCCTGCCTTAAGGCAGGAAGACACATAGGGATCACTTTGCCACTGTTGTCTGTTGTTGATGTCTGTTGACAGTGTGAAAAAAGGTTAACATTTGCCTGTAATATCTGCATACTTTGATGAATTTGAACCAAACTTGAGTCATAGATGCAACATGGAATCCATCATTTGTGATGTGATCAAGCAAAATGAGTCAGAAGTCGCAAATATTGATTTTTAGATATAGCCAAAGGAGAAAATGTCTTTCGTTTCCTATTGTTTCGGCCACCCTTCAACATATCTTTGGAAGTAATTGGTCAATTTCAATGGGGATTTCAGCAAAATGTAGCTTTTTAAATGATGCATACAGTTACATGAAAAAATAAAAATTGAATCTGACCGACTTCAGACTCATTTTGCTTGATCGCATCACATTTGTTGATGAGGTCAATGATCACATGCCAAGGTCAAAGGTTGAAAAATTGAAGTTCAATTTGAACCAAACTTGGTTTACGGAGGTTACATGCAAACTCTCATTTGTGTATGAGGTCAAAGGTCACATATCAAGGTCAAAGGTCATATGAGGCCTATTATCTGTGAACCGTGACACCAGGTGACATGTGCGGTCCGAAGACCATTGTATTTTTTCTGAAGGAGATAATTCAGTCAAACCTGAGCATATTGAAAGAGGGCACAGGCCTTTACTCTCCATGCCAATCGCACCCCAGCGGTGCTCCCCAAATCGTCAGAATTATCTCATTGCTTGGTTCATCCACATAATGTTGATCAATTTTATGACACTTGGATACAACGGTCCTTGGGTAGTGTCCTGCATGTTGTTGACCTTGTGTACACTAGGTGACCTCATGTGACCCTTTTCCCATTCACAAACCTTGACAGCAGAAAACACATGCGATTGGTGAATGCTGTATTTTTTTAATTTCTTTACATTCTTTTTTTTTTGTCTTGCCCAGTCCTGAGTTTGCTGAGAGCAAGACTAAAAAAACTATGTGTATGTATGTATGTATGCCCGGTCATTTAGGTTAAAGTTTTGGTTCAAGTTTTGAAATTTGTTCTCTCCTGTGCAAACATTTGCGCCTATTGGAGCCAATCACGGTCAGAAGAACCACTGGTCCATGGTTTATGTGGTGTACTCCAATTGGGGTGTGAGGCAGGGGTGCAAAAAATGCGGGATTGTACATGGGGAAATGTAATTAATGTTTTGGTTTAGTTTTTTTCCATATACAATTTTGACACCAATGTTTTCTAATACAGAATTTCATGTAGAATCTGAAAATCATGGGTGTCATTTTTTAAAATGTGTTCTTGGATGTTTTATAAGGGGGCAAATTTGTACAGGGGTAAACAATAAAAGTGTTTAAATTGTTTTAAAATTTATACCAATCTCTTTGGTTGTTCATAAGGTTTCTAAAATGATATAGTTTGCCATATTTACGACCTATTGTTTTAGTACAATAGGCTCAAGAAAGTTCAAGGTCATTATTTATAGAATGCTCCGATTTTGTTGAAACTGGTTTTAAATCTTTTATTGGGTCATACTAAATAAGAAAATGTATATAGATCCTGTGTTTCACCTTTCAAAGTGTGACTTTTACAGATATGACTAGTGGTCTCCCATAGACCCTGTGGACCACAGCCATATTTGCCCTCTTATCATCAAAACGTCATTGACAACGCGACCTGTATATTTTCGGCTTCTGTACAGTAAGACGAACAATTTGGCACCATTTTTAAAACATACTGATCAATCTGAAGTTTTACCCCCAGTGTGACCTTGAACACGTTTTGCCTTGTAACTCTTGTACTATAACCCTCAGGTAGGCCAAACTATACCTTTCCTTGAAAGGTACTGAACATGATGGTATACTTTAAAACACGTTTTGCCCCCTTTTATATTTTGACCCCTGTATAAACCTTGCCCCCTAGAATACATCCAAGAACACATTTTTAAAAAATGACACCCATGATTTTTGGAATCATCATACAATTTTGATGTAGAAAATCCTTGGTTGCAAGATTGTATATGAAATTTTCACAAAAATACAGTTCCACATGTACTAGGAGCTGGGAGCGCCGCTCCGAGGAAATGGTTGAACGTCTTGTAGGTGCGTATGTGAACATTGCATTTTGCTCCTGAGGAAAGAACAACTTTTTGCACCCCTGTTGCGAGGTCATGTTGGCCAAATAGGGGCATTTTGTGAAAATCTATCAATTCGTTTCTTCTGCCACAATCTCTAAACTGTTGCACCAACCCAAGGCCCATAGGAGGTACACAGATTTGGTGTCAAAGGTTATGTGGGTGGATTAAAGGGGCATTGTGTCATCTCACATTCTCAAGTGGTTACATGAGCAAATCTTAAAGATTTTCTGATCGCGATGAGGGGCAAGATATGTGATTCGAGAACCACCTTGTTTGTGTTCTCATTGTGTTATTCTTGCTCTCCCGGGAGTGCAGTGACCCTTAAAGAATATTTCAGTTCACATTTTCAACACTTAGATGCTAAAGTCTTCTACAAATTTGGTAAATTTGCACCTAAAAAGGAGGGAATAACTATGGTATTTGTTGGTCCCCCGCCAACTTTAGTTGGCAAAGGGGACTATAGAGATGCCCTGCGTCCGTGCATGTGTGCATCCCACGTGATATCTTTGGATCTAAGCGTGGGTGTCCATCTTCGCAACATAGATGTATCTCAAGTAGGCGGTGGCTGGGATCTGAAGTGGGTCTTTTGACCTTGGTCAAAGGTCAAATATGATCAAAAATAGGGTCAAATTTGGTCAAAATAGGGATAAATTGCTTGTAAACAAGCAATGATATCTTTTGATCTAAACAAGTATGGGTGTCCATCTTTGCACCATAGATATCACCCAAGTAGGCAGTGGATGAGTTTGGAGGTGGGGCATGTGGCATGGGTCAAAGGTCAAATGCAGTCAAGAATTGGATTAAATTTGCTAACCCCTTGTCAATTGTGGTAGGATGATTTAACTTGGTGGGTGTGTTCAACATTCAGTGCCAACAATTTTGAAGGTCATTTCAAGGTCATACTGGGTCATTCAAGGTCAAATGGGATTAAATTGCTATAACCCGTGTCAATTGTAGTAGGATGATGAAACTTGGTGGGTGTGGTCAACATTCAGTGCCAAAAATTTTGAAGGTCATTTCAAGGTCATGTGGGGTTATCCAAGGTCAAATCAATACACATGGTTGTATGGTCATGAAACCAGGTGGGAGTAGTCACCTTTGGGTACCAAAATTTTTTAATCGTTTCAAGGTCATCTGTGCTCAACCAAGGTCAAATCAAATTCAAATCACAGCGAATGGTTGAATGGTCATGAAACTTTGTGGATGTGGTCGACATTTCTGAACCAAAAATTGTGAAGGTCATTTCAAGGTTAAGTAGGGTCATTCAAGGTCAAACAATTACAAATAGTTGTATGGTCATGAAACTTGTTGGATGTAGTCAACATTTGATACCATCATTTTCCAAGGTCATCTGGGGTCATACAAGGTATTGCAACTGCTATGGCAGGAGCCTCAGTGGTTTGAGAACCAGTTATTTCCATCGCAATCCTCCCTGTGATCTTAGTTATATTTCCCTCCGTTTACTACCGCGACGGGCAAAAAAAAAAAAAAAAAAAAAGGATGATTTAACTTGGTGGGTGTGTTCAACATTCAGTGCCAAAAATTTTGAAGGTCATTTCAAGGTCATACTGGGTCATTCAAGGTCAAATGGGATTAAATTGCTATAACCCGTGTCAATTGTAGTAGGATGATGAAACTTGGTGGGTGTGGTCAACATTCAGTGCCAAAAATTTTGAAGGTCATTTCAAGGTCATGTGGGGTTATCCAAGGTCAAATCAATACACATGGTTGTATGGTCATGAAACCAGGTGGGAGTAGTCACCTTTGGGTACCAAAATTTTTTAATCGTTTCAAGGTCATCTGTGCTCAACCAAGGTCAAATCAAATTCAAATCACAGCGAATGGTTGAATGGTCATGAAACTTTGTGGATGTGGTCGACATTTCTGAACCAAAAATTGTGAAGGTCATTTCAAGGTTAAGTAGGTATTGCAACTGCTATGGCAGGAGCCTCAGTGGTTTGAGAACCAGTTATTTCCATCGCAATCCTCCCTGTGATCTTAGTTATATTTCCCTCCGTTTACTACCGCGACGGGCGGGGACATTTGTGGTTCGAGAACCGCCTTGTTAGCATGGTATGGACTTTTGTTTTATGTTTGCCATTAACCGTGAAGATAATTAAGTAATATGTTGGGGAGGGGAGTTATCCTGAAAATCTGGACTTTTACACGTTTCTTAAAATGTCACCTATAAATATCACATAGTTGAAGTTTTAGATATTAATTTCAACTTTATTGCCTTGGTAGCCTTGGCCTGTGAATGGCTAAACAAACTCACTCAATCGTTTCAATAAGTAATCGGTTTACATTATAATATAGGTCATTTACCTTTGTTTTCTTCTGAAAATGTGGCAATTTTAATAGAAATGGAGTTAAGCAATATAAGACACAAAAAGTTCTCTGTCCTTTGCATACTGCGTGGATGTCAATAGTGCCATTATTTGCTGAACTCAATGAATTGTGTACATCCTTGGGTAATTTTCCCAAGAAAATGTGCACATACTGAACGTGAGAACACCTGACACGCATACCTGTTTTTTTTGTAGAACTTTAGAAGATGTATTTTAGAAAATTATGTACTTCCTACCTTTGTCCTTATCTGAGCATCATAGAGTAGCATAAGGGCACGTCCCATATATAAATATCTATTAGAAACTTTCTAGATGTTCTACAATCAATCGGCAAATTCAGAGAAATATATATCCTTAAAAAATCTCATTTAATATAAGACTTTAAAAGAAACAGACCCAGCTCAGACCCATAGCCTTGCCTTGAATAATTTTTTGGGGAAAATTATTGTTAATTATCAGTGGTTGAATAAATAATACATGTAAAAGTATAGGGCAAAAGGCTTTATTACCGAATTTTGTGTCACCACCTACACTTTTTGATCAGCTATATCTTTTGAACCAAGAGTCGGATTTTAAAATAATTATGATGGTTACAATATCTCACTTTTTGCAGTGGATTCTTGTTTTCATTGGCAACGGGATAAAACCCTAAAAACATTTGGACATGATGGACGGTAAATATATACAGATTGTCAAAAAAAATCTATACAATCAAAACTAAAAATTATATTGATGCCAGGATAACCGAAACTGGTCCAACGGTTTTAAGGGGGGACATGGCGTCATTTTCATACAATATTCTGATTATTGCAATCACAGCACATAGTTTCTTTGAATACAATCAAGTGATACACCAAAATGTTCAGTATGATGAGCCTTTTTCAAATATATGTGTCTCGGATCATATCGACCTCCGCTATGCTAATTAGCAGGGGTCAAAGGTCACGGCACCAAGAAAATCAGAAATTTAAAATGACAATTCCCCCCCCCCATTTATCTAAAAAATATAAAGTTATTTGACCATAGTTTGTTTCTTAAACAATTACTATGGCCAGGATCTGTGATCCTATGAGAGTGTTTACCAAAATTATATTCCATGTTGCCATGGCAACCGTTCAAACTTCTCTCGCCATTTTTGCTGCTGGTGGCATACAAAAATTAAAGCAACTCAAAAACTAAAGGGTTTTATACAAAATTCTCGGATAGGATCATAGTAGCTACAATAAACTAGTTTTGTGCCAAATTTGAAGTCAATAGGTCAAACCGTTTTTGAGATAAGTGGGGGCAAGTTTGCAACCTTCGAAAAATGGCAAAAAAAGATAGGCCAATAAAGGTCCAGAAGCGTTTAATTGTTAATTAATCAATTATTAAATTAATTAATTATATTGCAATTTGGTTTTTAGTTCTAAATTTATCAATTCAATTAATAATACTATTTTTGTCCCCGCCGAACGAGTTCGGAACGGGGACTATAAAATGAGCAGCGTCCGTTCGTCTTTTCGTTCGTTCGTTCGTCCGTCCGTTCGTTCGTCCGTCTGTGATAAAATGTTAACCCATGTTGTATACGATTTATCTGGAGTTCCGTTAGGGCAACAATGATGTAACTTGGTGGAAAGAAGCGGGTTGATGAGTTCTCGACCTGATTAGATTTTGGGCGTGAAATATGCTAATTAAGTATCTCATTTGCATAATTTATGAAAATTTTCCTGCAAGGCATGTGTACAAGTTTTCTGGAGTTCCGTAAGGCGTATAATGATGTACCTTGGTGGAAGGAAGCGGGCTGAAGAGTTCTCGACCTGATTAGATTTTGGGCGTATTTTGGGCAAATTGAGTATGCCAATGAGCTAATATGCAAAAATCAACGTAATTGCTATATTTTTGACACTGTACATTGGATACTCAAAATTCCTGCACTGCGTGAAAGCCTATCTGGGGCACATCTTTATTGCAATTTGAAAGTATGTGGTATATGCGGCCAGCGGCTTAAGTATGCAAATGAGCTAATTAAATATGCGTAATTGCTGTATCTCTGAAATGGTACGTCGGATATGCAAAATTCCTTCGCTACATGAGACTACTATGCCATAGGGGAGGGGTGGGGTGTTGGGGAGGGGATTAGGTATAAAAAAAAAAAAAAAAAAAAAAAAAAAAAAAAAAAAGTGGGTGTTCGGGGTGTTGGGCAGGGGTGGGGTTTTGCAGGGTGTTGGGGATGAGATGGGGTGTTGCGGGATGTTGGGGAGGGGTGGGGTATTGTAGTGGCATTTATCGCATGTTAGTGATCGCGACATTCGGCGGGGACATATTTTACGCATACGAGTTCGCCTTGTTTAAATTAAAAACAAATCTGTAAATGGTCACTTTTACCCCAAAATTAATTTATTTTTGTAATTCTCTTAAATATTACTGCTTGAAAAACAATGAAAACCAAAGTAACAAAAAACAAATGTAGCTGCTTGAAAAACAATACGAAACATAAGAAATCGTCTTTCTCTGTGCGATGCTGTACACTTCGATCAACCATAACATTTGAACGAAATGTCCGATTTTCACCAAATAAAAAGTAAAATACTCCTGAAAGTTGTGAGAATAAAGAAATTTAGAAAACTACAATTTGATCTCTCAAAAACAAACTGACGCCATGTCCCCCTTAAGTGTCTCAGATGATTGACCATAACTTCTGAACCAGACCAAATTGCACCAAGCCCGAAGTACAGACTTTTCTCTCGATAGATTTTAGTTTATTAGGACCTAAGCCAATAATTTTTGGATGGTGTGCAAAATTTGGTGCTGTGGCTTTTTTGAAAATCCAATATGGCTGCCACTATGTCCAAAATCACTAAAAATCTCTAAAGCTTTTCTTATAGAGATAAATATTTGACGGTACTCCGAGGACAATGTTAGTAATGTAATTTGATCATTACATTGCCACAAACATCCAATATGGCTGCTCAAAAGTCAAATATACGCTCGGAATCATTAAAATGGGATTAACTCCTTCAGTATCAACATTTTCCAAGTTCAAGATGACAGCCAATATAGCCGCCTTTAAAAATATTTAAACCTATATTTATCTGTATTATATGAAGTTACATCAACTTATTATTATTAAGGTGTAAATTAAGGTATGTGATAAGTATTTGACCATTCGACATCCTTATCTGCATGACATTTTTGTTTGGTTAACATGCGAAAATGTTAAGATTGGGACCAAAATGGCTGCACTTTTATCTTCTTTAAAAACTTATAAATACGATACATCTGAATTGTTTTTAGTTATAGCATCCAAAATTATGATCAAAGTGTAACTTAAAGTATGAGATGAATGTCTTTGAACATTACAAACTCGTATCTGGTATTTTTGTTTTGACAACATGCTTAAAATTCGAAATGACGGCCACGATATTATGAATATATGACCATTTTTAGGTTTCAAAGATCTTAAAAGGCACCCATATTGACTTCCATCTTGATTGGTAAGCATGATAACACACTAGAAGTGTTAGATATGAATTCCTACTGGGTATAAAGACCTGAATTATGTCATGATCACAAAAAATGATAAGTTATGGTCAATTGAATGCACTGTTAAAAATTTCCGTAAATTAAGAAAACAGATTTTCCGTAAATTTACGGAAAATCTGTTTTACAAAAACAATAAAAATAAAAAACAAAAAACATAAAAAATGTTAATTTACGGAAATATTTCAAAAATTTCTGGCAGCAGTATTTCCGGAATTTTTTTTTTGGTTCCGTAATTTTAAATTACGGAAAAATTCTGTTAAAATACACATTTTTTCCATAATATGAGACAAATTTCTGTAAAATTACTGTCAAATTTCCGTTAATTGACAAAAAAAAAAAAAAAAAAAATTTAAAAACTTATAAATTATGATACATCTGAATTGTTTTTAGTTATAGCATCCAAAATTATGATCAAAGTGTAAATTAAAGTATGAGATGAATGTCTTTGAACATTACAAACTCGTATCTGGTATTTTTGTTTTGACAACATGCTTAAAATTCGAAATGACGGCCACGATATTATGAATATATGACCATTCTTAAAATGTTAAAAGGCACCCATATTGACTTCCATCTTGATTGGTAAGCATGATAACACACTAGAAGTGTTAGATATGAATTCCTACTGGGTATAAAGACCTGAATTATGTCATGATCACAAAAATCCATAAATTACGGACAATTGAATGATTTCGGGTCATACGGCCTTTTGGGGTGGCCATATTGGATTTGGTAGTAATATTGTGATCAAATCATATCAAGAACCAGTCCAGTAGATTTCTTGTGCTTCAAAACATTGATATAGAGCATAAAATTATGACCATTTGAATGAATTTGAGTGGTAGCGGCAATTGGATTTCTAGAATACCACTGCACGAAATCTTGCACACCCTCCAGAAATTATTGGCTTAGGTGGTCATAAACTAAAATCATTCGATAGAAAAAGTCTGCGCCTACAATTCCTCCTGACTATACAACTAAAAATCTTTTGAAAGCTGGAACATTCAGTTGATGGCCAAAAAAAATCATCTTTGATTGTATAGTTTTTTGGGGGGACAGTCTGTACAATAGGTCAAACTTTCCTATCCCAAAATCTTCATGGTGTGACCAACCTCCTTGGTGTGACCAAGGAGATAGAGGTTTACTATGATACCTCCTTGTCTCAAAGTGGTATCAGGAGTCATGTTCGATTTATCTATTTATGAAAATATATCTTGTTTTATAAAAATTGTAATCTGTGATCCTATTTAATATGAAATCTGAAAAGAGATTTTGTTGCTATCAGTCTCTTTTAGAGAAATAGTTTAATGTATAGTAATACTATTTGATATCAGCTTCTCAACAATGCTGCCTTAGGGTCAAATTCATTGGTATTTATCAATCCTGCTTTGTAAATTCGTGAATGTCCCCGACACTTAACAGCAAAATACAAAGCAGGGGAAAATAACCACGCAAATATCTGAATATAACAAACGAGACCAAGAGCAAGGACTCTAAAGGTAATAGGACACGTGACCTGGACCTACCGGTCCATTGCGTCGAAGTGTCGTTAAGTCTGCAGAATTGCATTGAATAAAATTATGCGCATAACAGTAGGCCTATATCATTTAGTACACAGGTCGCCGCTCTGTGATTAGTTATAGCACTGCATTTTACCATATTACCATGTTTGGATCCAAAGTTCTTTTGAGAGTTAATTTTCACGAATGAGAGAGATGCGACGTTTCCTGCATTGACTTATTTCTGGCTTCGCAGCTCTTCGCAGTGCTTGCGTTGATTTATGAATCGAAGCGGATAATTTCTTAGCGCTGTTGTGAGACAAATTGACGTTTACCTAGCTTATATCGACTGATTTTGATTAGCATGCACTGAAGTGGTATATTATCGACGTTCTTGTCAATGAGTTGAACGCCTTATCGATAAAAAGGCATCGTGATGTTTTTCACAGCTCCTACATCCACATACAATTTCGCAATCAGTGGCAAATCCCAACCAGAAACGGGGCTTCATGCCGTAAACTTTATCACATTATGAAATGGATTACTGGCGTTCACCTTTTTTCCAGTTGCTGTGCCGTCCTGTTGTGATCTCCCTGCAAACATGTTCATATAGCTATAATATAAAACCAAAGAATGACTTAAGCGTTCTCGAATTGTAATTAATAATATGTTGTAATTTGTTTTAAACTGTGCAATATGGGTCGATTGGCATCTGTGTTAGTTCGGATGATTTTACCGAGATTACCTCTTCTCCTGGTTGTAGCCATTTCATTGGCATTCCCGTCGACTTCGACAAGAAGCGTTCATGCAGTTCATGGTAAGGTCTATTGCTTTTGATATCTAAAGTAAAGTTCATTTGAGTCACTGTTTGAATGCAGTCGTTAGTATAACCCGAAAAATGGCAATTTGCACTGTCCAGTTCATTGGTTCAAGTTGTCAATTTGTGTCTCGCCAGTACTAGTAGTAGGACTTCTGGAAATGGCATATGCATTTTGAGTGTATGTGTGGAGGGGTGGGCGAGGAGGTGTGTGTATGTGTGTGTGTGCGTGCGTACATGCGAGTTCCTGTGTATGCAATTTCATAAAAAATCTTAAATTTACATGCACTAATTTGATAAGTGTTTGTTATGTTTTGTTTTTGTTTTTTTGCTGTCAAATGGACATTTTGTCGATATTAACACATTTTGCGTATATGTGGAGAAGTTCAAAACGGTTTAATAATCTGAGTATGGATTTGCTCTGAGAAGGTATACTAAGTATACTGAGTATCCTTTATGCGGGTATTATAACTTTACCAGCCGGTATCATAACTGTTATAGTTTGAACCTTGTTTTGCACATGCTGTCCAAATAATGACCGTATGTTGGTATGCATAATACAGATGAGGCACATATTATTTATTAAATTTTATGCATTTGTGGGCCACTTTATCATGTTGATTAAGGTCACAAGAAGGAAGTACATGTACATGCATGCAACTGATTTTCCCAATTATAATCGGAAATATGTGGCTGTGTCAGTCTGTGTGTTGTCAACATTTCGGAAAGAATTTAGCATTCTGCCAACACTTTCCGAATTCTGCAACGTTAACGGAAAAAACCGCATGTTATAGATGCCGAACTTTGGTGGCAGAATGCTAAATTTATGCCAACATTTCTTATTTTAATTGACACTTTTTGTTTACAAACTTTTTTTCTAATCGGAACTACTTAACGCATTCAATGATTAAGTTCATGCTCATTATACTTATTCTGTTTATCAGTCATAGTTGACACGTAATTCCATTAACAACTACTACCCGATTCTCAGCCTCAACCCGCCACTAACATCATCAAACCTGAGATTATGGTCATATTGAGAAAAAAGTACTTTCATCTGCAAAGTATTTTGAATGAACTCGTACCCATTCTGATGCCATGCATGTATACTCTACATGACAGGGATTTGATTGTTTATGCTCTATAGGATTAAAATCTAATTAAATCCATTTTGCCTTTTATAGATTCAATCATAATAGTGTTTTTCTAATATGAAGCTATCTTAATTTAATAGAGATTAAGTTGAAATCCTAATTGATTGATCCGTAGACTACAATCCTGAATGGCTTTTACATTCATGACATTTAGAGGTCAAGCATAAATATGGGTTGCTGAAAATTATTTGAACAGTGCATATAGCTGATGTGATACTGATAAACACGATAATACAGAGAAGATGTATCTTACATCTTCTCTGGATAATATTAACGCTCGTGGAATTTGGGAATAAGTATGTTGGCGATAGTCTTTGCTCTGAGAGGGAAAAAAAGTGGATCTTATAATTGGGTGGGGCACCTTTAACTCAAGCACATTCTGAAACTAAAAATACTTCAACTAAAGCATATCCTCTTAATCAATAACTTAATAACTCCGAGGTCAATTGATAACCCCCAAGTCTCATCACAGCATTTGTTCTTATGCTCAATTTATCAAGCCATTAAAATAAACAATATTTTCATATCTAATGATCATGCTGAATAACATAAGTAAATGATCCATCTCATTAATAACAAGGACTTTGTAGGTTCATTCATTTTTGATATACATGTATAACGTACGGTTAAAATTTGTAACTTTTTAACCCTATTATTCGCTGTGCATGGGGTGCCGATACTTTGTTAAAAAATTGGGGACGGCAATTTTTCATGTGTTTATGTGTTTTCGTTACTGTTGACTCGCGTACAGATTTTAAAACAAACTACAAAGTCTTTTGAATCGTATTTTTTATCTTATGTTTTGAATGTTATTATAAATATGTACCAAATTCCTCTAATATACCCAATATATCTAATTCCTGAGCTACATAAAACTTAAGATTGTGGTAGGGACAAATCGTTAAATATATAAAATTAATATTTTTGGAGGCGATTTTAAATCTAATACGATTGGATTCAAATCTAATACGATTAAATTTAAATCTTATATAGGATTTATTTTTAATCTATATGTGTTCCTAGTCTTAGATTAATATTTGTGTGCCTAGATTAGTATGATAAATATTATGATTAGATTAGATAAATATGTGCCTA
Organism: Ophioderma brevispina; assembly: GCA_023653785.1. Classification (NCBI taxonomy): domain Eukaryota; kingdom Metazoa; phylum Echinodermata; class Ophiuroidea; order Amphilepidida; family Ophiodermatidae; genus Ophioderma; species Ophioderma brevispina. Next base: position 36,261 of record JAMKCH010003070.1, read on the forward strand.
GTATGTTTTTTTTCACACGAAAAGCGCTTTAACTAACATGAGCTGAAAGGGTGTTGCACCCACATCATAAATATACATTGTTGCCAGCTTTAGCACATGGCTTTACCTAGATATTCAAGATGGCATCAAAGTAAACGCCATATATAGCTGATAATAATTGAATCAGCACTACATCAGCAAATATTTATATGAATAAATAGCTTACTGGACTCAATAATTCAATTTCTGACACATCAAGTTCAAAATAACTGCGAAAAGAGATAATTTCAGAAAAATCCTGATCTTAGCAAATATATAGGTTGAAAATAAATACGAAATATATAGGTATATGTTATTGGACATAATAAGCGCATTTTCAATACTTTTAAACCGCTCCTGACGACTGCAACCAATATGGCAGCCAAAATATCACAATTTTCAAAAAACACCATGATACAAATTTACAATTGCACTGTATTATATTAGTCACAAATCAAAATGAATGTGTTAAAGAAATAATTAGAAATGTACCTTGGAAAATAACCAACTCAAACCAGACGTGTTTTTTTGCCATATTGGCCTTTATTTGAAATTTGACGCTTGTTTAGAAGTCAGGATTTTCTGGTATCATTTTGTTATGGTCAAAAGTATATTTTTAATTGTCACATTGACAGATTTATTTTGATTTGCGGCTGATATTTCTAAATTTGTACGCATTGTTTAAAGAGTTTGATAGATGTTGGCTGCCATATTGCTTGCCATCATTTGAGCAGTTTAATAAGCATTCTAAATTGTAATTAATATCCAATTGTACAAGGGTATTTTGCAAATACGTGTAATCCATAAATTTGGTTGCTATCCGGGCTTCTTCTAGAAGTATCCTATTTTGGTCATCCATCTTGAATTACAGTATGTAACGATTTTGATAGTGGCATAAATCGATTTATTTGATCTGCACACATTTTTAACCAAATAGTACTGACATAATACTCATTCGTTTATTACTGACTATGGGCTTCAATATTGTGATTCTCGGGAAAATCCCGACGGTACCAATGTTTTTTGTGATGTGGTATTTGAACACCCTTTTCACCCATACTGTCAGTAGCTACTCTGCGCTTTTTCGAATTTGCTGGTCTGTCGGGCTTTAGTCCTTGCTGGTTCGATCTACTCTGGAGAAATCCTACTCCACTATTTCTGGAAAAAATAGTGGGGTTTTTTTATTTTCTACCCTGAAACTGACATAAATTCTATAAAGCATCCTTTATAGTCCACCTGAACCAAAAATTTCCTCATTACAACCAAAAAGAGCTGCACCTTAAATAACCCAATCAATTCATCGATTATTTCATTGATTCCGTTTGTCCCATGTTGGACATTGTATCTGATAGCTTGGCTGCCTTATCTGCTATCTCTCTGTCGGTCACCTCACACAGCTGACACTGGTGACTGTCAGACTATAATACTTCTCTTTGCGTGCTAGATATCGTTTCAGCTTACTGAGTCACGTCAATTAGAACAATTCATTGTGGACCTCCACTTTCCCAGCAGTGATGCACATCGTTTTATGTGCGTCCAAACTTCAAATATGGCATGGTAATTATTTTTATAAATGTCATAAAAAAGCCAATTAAAACCTGGAATGCAGACACAGTCACGAGAGACAGCGTTTATATCAGAATGAAATATAGGATAGTCTTTGGATACCTTTATAAACCCTACCATAACCAGCGACCGCGCGAAGCTACACCCTTTTTACAAACTAGGCAGCGGCGACAGCGCGAGTTGCTATATTATGGCAATGCCATAGGCCTACATGGCTGTTGAAAAGAGTGTTTATCGGCGTTTCGACCAGGCGCGGATCCAGGAGGGGCGGAGGGGGCGCGCGCCTCCCGGTATTCTGCAACTTCTTGCAAAATCCAGCCCCTTTTGAAGCTTTTTGGACAAGTTACAGCCTTTCAGCCCCCCACCGGTAATTTTGACGTTTTTCAAATCCGGATCCGCCATTGTCGACGGTGGCGGTAAAACTAATTACTGCGCAAATTTCTACGTCTGACAGTTAGGCCTTTATTCATCGAACATATTGCAAACTGAAGTAAGGTGATGAGTGGGTTCACGATAGCATACGTTACTGATAGATTTGTTAAGATTTCGTATACATGAATTGCATCGATGTACCGTCAAATATCAGAAAATAAAAATATGGAGTCACCGAACTCGTTTTTGAGAGAAATTCTATTAAAAACACCTATTTTCCCCAAAAAATTTTGTACTCACGTCTATGGAAAATTCATTTTTTCATGGACATTTTGAATATTAAAAAAAATCGTTTTCGCTAAATTTGGTCCAAATTTTTATTAGGTTGCGCACTAACAAGATCTGCGAGTTGACTGAAAGAAAGAAAAAAGTAGGGGTCACCGAATTACTTTTTCTGTTATTTTCGAAAATAACGGCATTTTTAGAAGTCTAAAATACCAAGGCGATATTGAGGTGCGTAACACGCCAAAGTGTCAGCATGGCAAACGCTTAAGCTGACACGCGAACAAAAAAGGCACGTAAAATGTGCGCACGATTTAAGCATGTGTTTCCCTTCTTTGTAATGTTTAATCTTTAATTTTGATATGTTGGGTGAGGTATAATAGAATCAATAAAACAGAACTATGGTAAGAAAAGGGAAGGAAAAGTTTATGGAAAGTGAGCAAGGGAAAGGCAAGGGCGTGTCCAGCTTTCGTGATTTTGAGATGCATTTTAGCGTTGTACTCTGAAACCATTATTAGCTGGACAAATATAGCTACCTATACTTCTTTACACTTTTGACGACTGTTGTCAAAAATTCGTTCCTTTTACGAAGTTAAGCGATATTAATAAAAGTTGATCATTGGGAATAGGTGTGTTGTGATTTAAGATTTGCATCACCTTCAATGTTTTTAAAATTGATTATGAAGTCAAGAATTGAGTCAAATCTTCACGAAAACATAATCAACATTCCTTTTTATTGTACTGTTCATTTCCTGCCCGTAAACTTACCTGAATTATCCTTCTTTTTAGAAAATTAGCGTTTTCCATAAATGAAATAATTGCTGTTGGAATACTGAAAATAAAAGGTTCTTATCATCTACTAAAAGTGTACATAAAATGTTGATTTTTTACGGATATCTGGATTTTAAACGAGGGCCCCCCCCCCCCCCCCAAAATCATAAGCGATATTGCCTTATCTGTCGGAAATTCGGTATCAAAAGACACGTGATCGGTAAAAACCGACACGTGATATATTTCCTCAAAGAAACCCAAGAAGAACAGTATTAATCATCTGTTATGCATTAAACACGTGCTATAAGAACCCTAATAGGTGAAATGTTGTTGGAAAAACAAAAATACTCTTGTCATCTGAGATGTATTCATTAGACATTTTGAGTCTCGGCAGTGAAAATGATAAAGAAAACACTACTTTTTGATACGACACTGAAAAAATGTGTTGAAAAAAAATCAGGACAGAAGCTGCTTTTTTCGGAAAAAGAAGGATATTTGGTTACTTGATGGGCCGTTTATAAGTAGCAATATAATCTTTGACTCAAGTTGTTTAATAATGAAGTAAATTCTGTGAACAAGCACATAGGCCTACTTCATTGCAAACAGGTAAAGGGCCACAGCGTGCTTGCTATCTTCGGAAGGTCGCACAGCGTACGCAAGGGTGGTTTTTACGCGCGCGCTGACCATGTATGAACGCCATCACAATTTTGCAAAAATATCTGCTTGGGGACGGTGCGCGTCACTAACGTGACCCAATCACCTTAATTACACCGATATGATTTTTTAATATTGCAACGTTTTAGCATGAATTGGAGTATTTCTTTACACTTATGAGTGTCGACCTTTGGTGAGTTTTTTCCAATTGAACCATTGAATTCCCCAGTGTGATCGTTTTTGAGTTGTTGAGCCGTTGAGTCATTTTGTATCAAAGGACTAAGGAAAGGGGGTTCGACCCCACCTCTACCTGTTTTTGAAGAGTGGGCAGCGGCGACAGCGCGAAATTCACCTTTATGAACGTTGGCAAGGCGACAGCGCGAAATTGGAACTTTTATAAAATTCGGCTGCGGCGCCATCGCGAAGCCCGGTTTTGTAGGCAACAGCGGCGAGAGCGCAACATCGCTAAGGATTGTTGTTCTATCCGTTGAGTCATTTGGTATCAAAAACTAGGGAAGGGGGTTGGAACCTCCCCCACGTCCTCCTGTTTAAAATTGGGCAGCGGCGACAGCGGGAAGCTCCAATTTTTACAGGCAACAGCGGCGACATCGGCAACAGCGAGAATGATTGTTGTTCTGTTCCATTGATTAATTTTTATCAAGGACTAAGGAAGGGTTGGACCACCCCACCTCTACCTGTTAGACATTGGGCAACGGTGACAGCGCGAATTCACCTTTATGAAAAGTTGGCTGCAGCGACAGCGCGATATTGGACCTTTTAAAACAGTCGGATGCGGCGACAGCGCGAAGCTCCAGCAGATTTTGTAGGCAACAGCGGCACAGCGTCACAGCGCTAATGTTGTTGTTCAGCCCGTTGAGTCATTTTTTAATCAAAAGCCTGGAAGGAATTGGGACCAAGTGGCCCCCCCCCCCACTTCTCCTGTTAAAAAAAAAGAAAAATTGGGCACGTCGACAGCGCGAGCTCCCGATTTACAGGCAACCGCGGCGACAGCGGCAAAGCGTGAATGATTGTTGTTCTGGTCCAATTGAAATTCATTTTATTAAGAGGCCTAAGGAATGGGTTTGGAACCCCCACCTCTACCTGTTTAGCAATTGGGCAAGCGACACAGAAGTTCAACCTTTATGAAAATTGGCAGCGGCGACGCCGCGACATGGAAAAAACCCTTTTTAAAATGCGGTGCGGACGACAGCGCGAAGCTCAATTTTGTAAGCAACAGCGGCGACAGCGGCCACATCGCTAATGATTGTTGTTCTATCCCATTTTTGTTGAGTCATTTTGTATCAAAATACTAAGGAGGGATTTGGAACCCCCCCCCCCCTTCTTCCTGTTTAAAATTGGGCAGCGTCGACAGCGCGAGCTCCGATTTTACATGCAACAGCGGCGACAGCGGCCCCGCGTGAATGCTTGGTTGTTTAATCTAGCCTGTTTGGTCCATTGGTATCAAAAAGATAAGGAAGGGGGGTTTTTTTGCACCCACCCACCTTCCTCCCTGTTTTAAAATTGCACCCCGCGAAGACGCGCGATCTCCAGATTTTAAAGGCAACAGCGGCCGCCACGGCAACATCGCGTGCATGAATGTTTTCTGGGTCCATTGATTCATTTTATCAGAGGACTAAGGAAGGGGGTTTGGACCCCACCCTCCTCCTGTTTAAAACTTGGGGCAGCGCGAAGCGCCAGAATTTAAGCAACAGCGTCGACAGCGCTCCAGCGAGTAATGTTTTGTTGATTCATTTTTATCAGAGGACTAAGGATGTTTTTTCCCCCTACATCTACCTGTTTTTAAAAATCGATGCTGCATCAGCGCGAGCTCACTTTTGCGGCGACAGCGGCGACATCGGCAACAGCGCGAATGTTTAGTAAAGTTCTAAAACACGGTCATTTACTCAGAGGACTAAAAAGGGGTTGGACCCCTTCTCCAACCTTTTGTTCAAAGTGGGCAGCGCGAAGTTCCCCTTTATGAAAAGTTGACGGCGTCGACGGCTTGCAAGTTGATGCGGTGACGTGGCTAAGCTTCAGATTTTAACAGGAAACCGGCGACAGTGGCAACAGCGCGGATTTCTAGCCCCCTGTACACGTTTAGGACTAGGAACTTCTTGAGATATTATCCATGCCTTTCAAGGAATGGTAAAACCTGATGCATTTTAAAACGTTCAATAAACCAAAGGAATATCCCCATACTGTACGCAATAAACCATAGAGGCAGCGGTTTGTGAGTAACATTATATGAGTTTCCCAAATAGCCTGGCCGTATGCCTTTATTCCCATCTAGAATTTGGGGCTACTCACGATATTCATGATTTGTGCATCTTTGGGGATTAAAGGGGGATGCCCGATTTAGTAATATTTTTGATAGCAATCTGATATAATGGACGTCATTCCCAACCCATCTATAAGTGACTTCGGCTAATTTAATCTTTGAAGAACTCCCATCCAGTTCACCCTGTTTAAAATATGCTCAATGTTTTACAAACATGTTCAATATCTACATTATCAATTAACCTATCTGCTTTGCATGAAGAAGGATTCTTAAAGAACGACCCTCTTCGCCTTATTGGTTAAAGTTTGTCGTTGATGAATGCTCCACTTTCAGAAAAAAGTTAGAGGTGCATTTCATAACCCATAATACCTTGTTTTGGAAACACATTAAGGATGATTGGCAGCGGCGACAGCGGCGAAATTAACAATCGGATGCGGCGACAGCGCGAAAGCTCCATTTTGTTGGCAACAACTTAGAAGGTCATTAAATGAATCTTTGTTTTTCTAAGATGATAATAATGGAGTTTGCGAGGCGAGTAATTAATGTTTAGAAAAAATATTTAATTGCGGGTTGAAGAACGATTCACCTGCGATGCGAGTAAATATGTTTAGATACATTTTAATTGGCGGGTTTCAAACAGACCCGTCAAACTTCACCCTTGTCTGTGTTTTGGAAACACGTTAATAAATGATGCAACTTAGAAGGAACAATAAATTAAATCTTTTGTTTTCTAAAGGATAATACTGAGTTGTTTGTGAGGATCATATTTGAGTTTTTCTAGAAAAGAACGATTCCAAATATTCTAGCGCGTTAAGAATGTTCAACTTACAAGTATTATTACCACGTTAATAATGCTTCAATTTAAGGATCATTAAATTGAATCTTTTTTTTACCTCATCCTTGTGCGTTTTATTCATCTGGTTATGGCAATTGCGATGCCAGCAAATTCTGTTTCGAAACATTTTTAATTGCCGGGTTAAAGACCAATTCAACTTCAACCTTGCTTGCTGTTTAGACAACAGCTCAATGTTTAAAAACATGTTTCAATTTTTGCCGTTTGTGTTTACAATTATTATATTAAGAAGGATTTACTTTAAGAACGACCCATATTTACCATTGTAAACATTTTATTTGCAGTTAAAGAACGATTAAGTTCACCCATCTCACCCTGTTTAAAAACATGCTCATGTTTACAAAACGTGTTTATAATCTATACAGGTGTTGAGTACATAATGGTTTATAATAAGAAGGATATCTTTAAAAAACGACCCATCTTTGCCTTGCCAACAGTTTCGTAAGGTTACAGACTTCACCCTTGCTTGTTTTGGAAACACGTAAAATTATTCACTTAGCTAGAAGGATCATTGAATTGGAATCTTTGAAGAAGCCCATCTTCACCTTTTGTTAGAAACATTCGCAATGTTTACAAACAGGTTCAATATATACACTTTTAATTACATATGGTTTATTTTTACGAAGATTCTTTGAAGAACGTCCCATCTTCACCTTTATTGGTTTTAAAAACATGAATGGCGATCCAGCAAGTATGTTTAAATCATTTTAATTGCGGTTAAAGAACGATTCAAATTCACCCTTACTTGCTGTTTAGAAAACATCTCAATGTTTTTAAAACCTTGTTCAATAGGTGCAGTTTTTGTTTCTTTACGAACTACCCATCACACATTGTACACTTTAATTTGCGTGTGTAAAGAAACGATCAACTTCACCTTGCTTGTTTTGGACACACGTTTAAGATGATTTTTTAGAAAACTGTCATTTGCGATGCGAGTAAATGATGTTTAGAAACATTTTCAATGTGGTTAAGAACGTTCAACTCACCCTTACTTGCTGTTAAAAACATGCCATGTTTAACAACAGTTCAATATTTGCAGTTTGTTTTTTTACATATGGTTATATTAAGAAGGATATCTTTCAAGAATCACACAGCATCACCATGGTAACTTTAATTTACGGGTTACGAACGATTCAACTTCACCCTTGCTTGTTTCGGAAACACGTTAGAATGATTCTACTTAGAAGGACCTTAAATTGTCTCTTTGTTTTACCTCACCCTTGTGTGTTTATTCAATCTTAGTATTTGTTTTCTAAAGAACGGGTTTCAAATATCTAAATTTTGCTCGAAAACCTGTAACTTTTGTTAATTTAAATTAAAAAAAGAAAAAACCTAAAAAATTAAAAAAAAATATTTTTAGAAAATATTTTAATTGCGGTTTAAAGAACGATTCAATGCGATGCGAGTAATATGTTGGACACATTTTAACTTTTGGGTTATACACGATTTCAACTTCACCCTTGCTTATTTTGGAACACGTTAGAGAGTGAATTCAACTTATAAGATCCTTAATTGGGAATTCTAATTTTGACTAGAAGAAACCTGTAACTTTGTAGAAAACCGTTAATTGCGTTTTCAAAACATTAAATGTTAAGATTTGTGTTTAAAGAACGACCCCCCTTTGGGTATTGGTATTTAGAAACATGTCCAATGCGAATTGCGAGTAAACTCTGTTTAGAAAACATTTTTCGTTGCGACATTTTAATTGCGCCGTTAAGAACGATTCACTTCATCCTTGCTTGTTTTGGAAACAGGTTAAATTATACTGTTTCACCTTAAAATGATCAATTACTTGAATCTTTGTTTTCTAAGAGATATAATGGGTTTGTAAGGATCATAAGTGCGATGCGAAAAAGGTTTAAACGTTTTTTTTTTATGTTAGAAATATTGGTAACTTCTGGTCACCCTTGCTTTATGTTTAGAAAACATGCTCACGGTTAAAAACCTGTTCATCTTATTTGCAGTTTGTGTTTCATGTTTATTGTCAAGAAGGAAATATCTTTAAGTACCACCCCTTTCACCCTTCTTGTTTTAGAAACACCCAATGCATGCGTACATATGCTTTAGAAAACCTTTTCATTGCGGGGTGCGGACCGTTAATTGCGGTTAAAGAACATTCACTCACCCTTGCTTTTTTGGCAAAAAGTCAATTAATAGTGGTTCAACTTAAAGATCCTTATTGAATCTTTGTTATAAAGAAGATGAAATGGAGTCTTTGTAAGGTCATATTATGTAGTATTTTTTTCTAAACAGCAATTTCAATTGCCAGAACACTGTTATTCTTTTGTCACGAAAGTGTAAAAACATTACATTGCGTTTAAAGAATGACACATCTTCACCCTTTTTAGTTTTTGAAAACATGTCATTTGCGATGCGAGTAGAAAACGTTTTCAATGCGGGCATTTTAATTGCGGGTTAAAGAACGATTCACTTCACCCTTGCTTTTTTAAGCCTCGTCCCCAGAACCCCAAGATTTTACCGGAGTTATCAAAATTTGTCAAATGTTGGCATCACAAAAGCTTTTTTCAATGACCCTGTGAAATCTTAGGGAGCAAAGGATGTTTAGTTTTTTGAAGTTATGAGTGAAATATATATAATTATAATCTATATATCTATATATTATAATATATAGATATATTATATATATCTTTTATATAGAATATATTTAATATATTATATAATATTTTATTAAGATGCGAAACTTTGTTCTCTACCAATTAAGCGAGACTCTACCAAATGGTATCGAGCACTTTGCTGATTGTACTTTGGTTCGTTATTATTTTACTATATCTATATATACTAATTAGATATCTATATATAATAATATCCTTAATCGGCCATCTTTCACCTTGGTTTTGTTGAGAAAATAGGTTATTTAGAAAACATGTTAAATTAAAAGTAGTTTATTTCTCAATTGCGTTAAGAAGGATTAAATTATATTGCTTTATTGTTTAGAAACAGGTCAAATGATAAAGTTTGTGTTCGTTTTTGTGTTAAGAAACAATAAAATGATTAAAATATATAAGAGTATGTTAATGATTAGATTTTTGTTGTTAGTTTCTTGCGTTAAGAGGATAAAATGATTAAAATAATATTAGAATATGGAAATTGATTAGAGTTTTGTGTCGTTATTGCGTTTATAGAACACCTGTGAAATGATAAGCGTTTTGTTGTTCGCTTATTGTGTTAGATAAAAATTAAAAAAATCCACCGTATTTGTTCATAAAACATGTTAATACTGCTATTCGGGAAATGTTTGGAAACATTTATTTGTGGGAAAACAATTGTGGGATATGAAAGTAGAATGATTCATTTTCACCCTTGTTTCCAGTACCGAAAGTTTTATAGATGCGAAAAACCACAATGAAATCGGCGGGTTAATTGAAAATGTAATTCCTACGTGATTAACGGTCGCCGAACTTGCATTTATGCGTGATTAACTGAACTGACCTTAAAATTTGACTATAGAAAAAATCTCGCAAGAAATGATTTTACCCGGCACCTTGTAGAAGGATACATTTAAAGGACCCAAAAATACGATTACTTTAAAAAGGTGTCCATGCACCCGTACATTAAAATAGCTATTGGCTTGGGGCGTCGCCGCTCATGATAGTCAATGGGACTGTGGAATCCCGTGGGACTTCAATGATTAAAGCATCAAACATATTTAGATAACTTAAGTAGGTCCCAGAGTCCCAGAGAACAAGAAAAGTTTGGATGGAGAATTCCCAGGGGTGGCAGATGGCGGCCATCTGGTTTTCAAAATGGCTGCCATTGTATATTTCAAATCCATAACTCGAGTGTGATGTGCTAGAAGCTAGTTTGGTGGACAAAACTTCGTGTTAAACACCTACAAAATCTCTGAAAGCATAAAGCTAGATTAGAGGAGGAACATTAAGGACTGCCGCCATTTTGTTCAAAATGGCCACCAATTTACAATGTTGATTGTACATTTCATCAGTAATTTTAGTGGCGAGTTTCATACAAATTAATTATGGTGACACAGTTCCATTAACATTTTACCGTAATTACCTCCTATTGGTCCCCGTCGTGTTAGTCCAAGGGGTCTGTGGAATCCCGTGGTTTTCAAAAGGTGCCATTTTGGTGATATTTCAAATCATTAACTCAAGTTGTGAATGTGCTATGAAGCTAGTTTTGGTGCCCAAACTTTCATGTTAAACCCTACAACTCTCTGGAAAGGATAAAGCTAGATTTTAGAAGAGGAACATAAGACTGGCAGCCATTTTGTTTTTTCAAAATGGCTGCCAATTGACCCTGTTTAGTGTACATTTTCAGCGGTAATTTTAGTGGTGAGCTTCATATAAATAATTGGTGACACAGTCACCATTAATGGAGTCAGTGATATTAAAGAGGATTTCTTTTTGGTAAGAGTAAAATGATTCTTTCCAGTATCTTGTATAATGTATTTCAAAATGGAGCCCATTATGATTTGTTACCCCTATCTTATTAAGATTTTTTGCGCCCCACCAAAACAAAGCTCTCCATGACGCCTGTATAACAAATTTTGAGTGGACAAGGCACCGACGCTGAATTCGCTCATGTGTAGTACATTCGGGCTGACTGACCTCAATATACACACAATCGAATGTATAGGTGTACATTGGACGTGCATGCAAACCATGCGTGACCGCTGCCCACTACAAACACTTTTCCGCGCATATAATTATGACAGCAATCAATACTCCATTGCAATTCCACAGTTGCAAACTTGGTTCCACTGCCGGACAATAGCCAGCTATTTCATTGTCACCTTATTTAATCTCCCCAGCTGTATCGCACATAGGACCGTCACCATTCAGTAATGAGATACTGAGCGGAGGATCTCATTTGTAAAATGTATGAAAGAAGTGTACGTGCCCACGCTTATGATTTGACTACCAGTGGAATAGATATGGTCCTTTCTTTCCATTGATACCAAAAATAAGTATGAACAAAACAAGTATGGCATCACAATGATTTAATAAAATATGGAAAGTCGGCAACATTGTACGTCATATTCCACAAAAATAGGCGAAATCCCATTTTGCACTATAAAAGGTAGGAATATGGATTTTCATGCGGGTGTTCAGCCTAAAAAGGTGGAAATTGACGAGTTTTACTTAACGAAAGCTGTAGAGCTATCTAACTAAGAAATTTAACTAAAAGGGTACCATAAATTATCCTGGGGTGGCAACCCCCCCCCCCACCCCCCACAAACACACACACACACAGTGATTTTGGAAGCAATTACCTAACCCCAGTGAAGGTGCTACCTTTACCAACAAAAAATGCTTTTAAATTATGAAAAACAGAATGAGAACATAACAATTTACCTGAAGGCATTTTTTACGAAAGCTATGGTCGGTCGTTTTAACGCACCGAAGGAAGGTTTACGGGGTGCCACTGCCACCCCCATTGGTAAAACGAGGGCCTAAAACAAGATAAACAAAAAACATTGTCACAATATTACATAGAACAACCAATAATCACACCACTGTGAATGTAGAGCAGTCTTATTTTGTATGAGTACATTAAAAGCTTCCTGTAGGGTAGTCCGTGAGTGTTGATTAGAGCGGGGGGGGAGGATGTGGAGTAGCTAGGTTGGTATGGTCGTTGTTTAATTGGATAAGTCCCACAAAATATGATTTATCAAGAGAACAAGCTTTCACTTATAATTCACTTTGCAGGAGTCCTATAACAGACCAGACGGCAGAATGTGCCCACAAAACAGCAAAGTGAGCATATCACAATAATGACAATGTTAAGGTTCTAAGGATAACGGTTGTCGTCCTCATTCGCAAGGATGGGCCCGGGGCATTGGTTAGGGCCATTGACAATTTCTTGAATTCATCGACAACTCGATGTGGAACACATAGTAAGTTTGTACAGTTTCAGTCCATGTATACATTTGCACTAATGTTGCACATCAGACTTGCACAACATTTCACCCAATGATATTGCAGCTGGAAAAGGAGGCAAAATGTCATCAACTGGCTTGACTTGTCATACATAAATTCCATCTGTAGTAATTGGGTCGCCGCCGCAACCCTGGGATTGATATGTCATTGTACTTGAATCGACGTCGCCCTAGTGGTATTTCATGGTAGCTAAGAAAGGTGCTGCTCTGGTAGGAAGCAGACCATACGATTGTGCCTGTTTCTTGCTTCTCGCCAGCCTTCCAAAACAGATACAAATGTACATCTGCTTATTTGTTAATTTCGTACGAGATAAATACACTGACAACACAAATTGATTTTGATGGCAGATATAGGATTGCTTCGATGATGTTTCTGCCAATCCGAGCTGTGAAATGAAAAGGGAATATACCTTGTCATCATTTGAGGCCAAATTATTTCAAGTCCTTCCAAAACCTCAGCTTTCCTTTGTCAGCAATCTCCCAGTGACATCTTGCCATGATAGTGCATGGAAAAAAGGAAGGAAAAGCAAAGCCTCCAGAGTATTGAAATAGGGGCATTATGGCTTTATGTACTCCTGCGACAAAATTTATCATACAGGAGGTTTGGGGTGGTTGCACAGAATGGCTAGTAGAACGGACGTCTGTGTATGGTGAATAAATTCTCAATACAGATGTGGCATCAAAATTATTGTTTGTTTTTTTTTAAGCCCAAAATTTTAGACTATGGAGAATGAGATTGTTGGGTGCTTCTTGGATGTGGGGAGGACCTACATGACCTAATTTCAATTTTCGTTGTGTGGATTTACAAGGCAAGAAACGGGCACAATCAGAGGGTCGGTCGGTCGGCCATCCGAAAATGAGTGCACTTTTTTTTTTAACAGATATCATGCGGAGCCTCTACCACTCAATTGTTTTTGATACAATGAGAGTGTACCAAACGAAGTTACCACAGCCCAATTACTACGGGTAGGCGATGGTGAATAGCAAATCAAGCCAGTCAGTGATGACAACTTTGCCTCCTTATCCAGATGCACGTAGTAAATTCATTTATAGGAATGCAAAAATGCAGAAAGAGTGGCCCTAACTAATGCCCACACTGCTGTTAAAAAATTAACAACAAACATTGTTGTAACTGGCAGTTGCGACTCACAATGTGCAAATAACTGTACCAGATGTCATTGTACTGCTATGAGCCCAGTATAGTTAAAACGATTGTTTTTTATGGTCCATTTTAAACAGTACATATAAAAGTGTGATGACGACGTGATAGAAAACATTTAAACAGTGTGCTAATTAAAAACATAGAATTCACACAAAGTAGATGTGGGACTTCATACATTAAACAACCCCACAATGCATTTTACAGAAGTTTAATTATATGTTCGCTGTATTTTTTTTGGGACATCTACCTATCTAATCTGCTATGACATAAGAATCATGCAATGGTTATAGTGCACTTGTCTGATTAATCAACATTCGTTCTGATATCATACTAAATAAACAATTCCACAGTGCACTTTTAAAGACTCCCACCTGTACAACGGTGAAAGAATATGGCCAGCGTGACTCGTCAGGCCACATTAGTTTCACCGCTATTCCGTTGTTGTCTGTGGAGCCCGGAATTTTTACAACCGAGGAAAGAGATATAATCCGGGATCCATAGACGACAATGAAAATGTGTGAAGAGTCAACTGAATTCAAGTGCCCTATCTTTACCGTGTAGGTGGACTATGAGTCTGGCATGGCAGACTATAAAATTAAACTTTACACCGGTTGTAGAAGTAATTATCGTACGGTACTCATAGTCCGGAACAAACGGTGAAACATAGGGCAATCGATTTCATTGATCTTCACGCAACATCAGTTCACTCTTTATTCCGTTATCGTCTAGGAGCCCCGGACTGTGGGCTTCCCGCAGGACTATATCTGCTTTCACACCAGGACACTTAGATGTACGAAGTAAAAACTGCCTGATCGTGTTGATATCGCTGATAGTGGGAAAAGCCAATGCACCATAGCATTCAGGTCTAGCATTAAATCCCTATGAATACCTTGTATTGAAACAAAGTTACCAAAAAATGACTTTTACAGTGTCAAAATGGCAGCCATTTTGATAATAACAAATTAGTACAAGATGGAATGGAAAGAAGTACTATTACTCTCAACAAATCCAAACATTTTTAACCTTGAATAGTATGGGACTGTGGCACTAAACTTAAATTTGTATGAAACCTCACCACTAAATGCAGCTGAAATGTACACTTACACATGGTAATTGGCAGGCCATTTTGAAAAAAAACAAAATGGCCTCTGCCGGTCTTAATGTTCATTTGATCCTTTCCAGGGTGTTTAACGTACGAGTTTCGGCACCAAAACTAGAGTCCTAGGACATTCACAACTCGGTATGATTTGAAAATATACCCAAATGGTGGCCATTTTTAACTCAAGATGGCCCCATCTGCCACCCCTGGGCATTCTCCATCAAAGTTTTTGTGTCTGGGACCTATTCAAGGTGTCTAAATAGGTGTGATGCTTTAACTCATTGAAATTCCACGGGATCATATCAAACCACAGTCCCCCTAACTAGAGTAACACCCACATCTTCGCATTCTGAAAGCTGTGTTGGTATTCAACAAGGCAGCCAATAATGAGCAAACATCTGCAGTCTTGCGCTGTCGCCGGTGTCGGCCCGCTGCACACGCAACAGCCACAGCTTCACACTCGGTAGCGAAATGCGATGTCATACTAACGTAATGCAAAGGTAACAAAAATCCCACCTTAATTTTTTTATATTTTTTAATAAAACAACGTCCGGGAAAAAAGCCAAAATAACACCATAGTACAAATCAAGCTCAATCTGAATTAAAACTCGAACGTCATAGGTTAAAACAAAAACACAACTTTATTGAAAAAAAAACAACGGGAAAAGGACCAAAATTAACCAAAAATCGTAAACATCCACAATTACATTTAAATTTTAGCTATTTTCCCATGGCCCATTGATAAGCAAGCACACCCGAAAGGAAAACACCGTGAAACTCTGAAGTTCTGTGTGTCGCGCTGTCGCCGTTACACGTGTAAACCATAGTTTACAACACTCGACGTATTCTACATAACAAAAAATCTAAACTTTACAGTTATACAAAACAACGGGAAAAGGCCAAAATAGTCAAACTATGTACAAATTACTCAAAATGTACCAAACCCAAATGTATGAAAAAACGAGAAAAAGGCCAAAATTAGATAAAACCATCTAAAAAAATCAACCATTTAAATTCAAAATTTAACCTATTTCTCCCAGGGACTCTTGATAAGCAAGCACAGAACAAAAAATGCAAAAATCTGAAGGTCTGGGTGTTGCCGCTGTCGCCGATGTCGCCGTTGCCCGTGTTAAACAATAGCTTCACACTCGATGAATACGCCATAACAAACAATCCAACTTTATTTTAAAAAAAACAACGGGAAAAGGCCAAAATAGCCAAAATAGTGTCCAAATCTAGCTCAAAATTGTAACAAAAACCAATTATTGAAAAAAACGAGAAAAAAGAAAAAGGCCAAAATTAGCACATCGTTAAAAAATCAAAAACAATCTATTTAAAATTTAATAATTATATTATTATTTTCTTATGAGAAATCACCAAGAACCAAAAAATGTAAAAACTCGGAAGTTCTGGGGTGTGCCGATACGCTTTCGCCGCTGTCGCCGGTGCCCGTGTAAAACCATAGTTTCACCAATCGTTGTATACGCCATAACAACAATCCCAACTTTAATTTTTTTTAAACAACGGGAAAAAATGGCCAAATAGCCCAATAGTGTAAAAAGCAAGCTCAAAATATCAACAAATCAAGCTCATCTAAATTAAAACTCGAACGTTCATGGTTTAAAACTAAACTCCCCACTTTAGTTAAAAACACGGAAAGCAAATTAGCCAAAAATATCGGCAAAAAAAAGGCCAACATTATTATCCAAATTAGTAGAAATCAAGCTGAAAATTTAACAACATCAAGCTAAATCAAGCTCAATCTAATTAAAACTCGAACGTGCGTGTGTTCAATTCAATTATTGAAGAAAAAAAACACGGGAACTGCCAAATTGTACCAAACAACTAAATGTAAAGTCAAATGTTCATGTTTTTCGTTATCATGTTCATAGTTAAATTGAAATAACTATTATGTTCTTATTCGACAAAGGTACACTCAGGTACAACAAAAAACAAGCATCGTCGCTACTGCAGTTGCCGCCTGTGTTTTAAAAAGGTGGCTTCGGCGCGGTCGGCCGTTTGGCCCTTGGGTTTTTAAAAAGGTTTGGCTTCCGCGGCGATAATGTGGTAGGGTATTCTAAAGTTTAGCCCAAAAATGTATTGGCCAACTGACTTACTCTAATATAAAATAGCGTGACGCTCATTTTCCTATCTCATTCATAATTTAGCAACGCGTACGTGTGCAATGCTTCTATATTGCTCTGCAGTTACTGCAAAGAACTGTCATATTGCCGTGTATTCCGAAGAAGCAAAAAATGTGAGCTCGAAACACATAACTACGTGTATCGGGTATCATAAATCCTGCCTGAAGTTTACCAGGTTCTCATCATGGTGTTGTCTGGCCATAAGGGTATCAGTGTTATATTTTAGTAAGCATGTTAATCATGCATTTTAGAGTTGGATTTTTTTTTGTCCAAGCAGTGAGGCTGAATTTGATTAACACCCACGCACTCAAAGCAATACAAGATGAGTTCCTAACTGTCCTATATATAGATTAAAACTTTTAATCCTATAATTGAAACTTTTGATGGCCTTTTAATAAAAGCCCATTACAAATAGTGCAGTTTGTTTAAATAACATTGATTGAACCTATAGATGTGGAGCGTTCGTCTGACTGCAAGATATTTCATCTTGAAGGCAAAATTTCCATTTTAGATTGATAGAGTGTTCTAACCTCTATCCAAAAATGAACTGGTTGAGCAAGTTTGTGTATGATCCTGGATGTTCCAAGGGGATACCGCTTACTGCATTAGCTGGATTTGTACCAACATGCCGTCAACCACCTAAGTATATTATATATCGTGACGTCCACAGCTGGGTCTTACAACAGGTCGATAAGGGTGAGCCTCAAGACAACACATTATCTGACACCATACACCTTCGCTAACTACATCGAGTGTCAATTTCCCACCATTACCCGTGCTTAAACCTGGTTAGAATAATACAAGCGTGTTCAAAGTCGGGTAATTACGATTGTGGTAATTCTTGTTCACTTATTAGTTTGTATAAGACAGGTCTAAGAATAACATCCCAACCTATAATCTCCTGTAGTTAAAGTGGTTTCGAAAATGGTACAAAAACAACTCTGAGTAGATAACGCCGGTAGAGTTTGTCAAGAACAGCATGTTTGGACACTTCAATTTTTCGCGGCTTTTGCATGGCTTGTTTTCAACATTGCAGGATGCCTGGACCTCTAGATGGCATTGAGCACTCTTGTAAGATCATCATATATCTTGTATACTACCACCATGTATTGCATGTCTACTACCAAAACTCTTGATATGATAACAATTTACACATCAAAGAGAGGAAATCGCGTGCAGAATATGGACCCATGAAATAAAATCTATAGCTCAAATACATTGGGCGAACGTGTCATAATTTCTCATTTTCTTCACATGCATATATACTGTAAACCATCTACAAACACGACAGTTGTATTTAATAGAGTTTTTACCTTCATTGTCAAGTGCAATCGCCAGTTTTTGATCTATTAAAACATACAATCCTCAATTCGTCACCTTTCATGATACATCGAGGCCATCTGAACTGAGACAAGCGCACTGGATTTCGTTTATTTTACATCTTTGGATTGTTTTTTGAATTCACGCTCTAACATCTGAACATATGCATGCGTGGGATGGATCGTGTATCAACACATCAAACTTGATATGAAACTTGACGACGATTAGCTGAAAACTTTTCTTGTGGACACTTTTACGGATTAGAACTTCTCTTAACTGCTGATGATGATGTTGATAGAAGTCTGGGCTGATGAAAGGAGGTAAGTAACTTTCAAGAATAGGCCTACCGGGGGTTTTTAAACCTTAACATGTAGCCTATAATACGGGGAAGTGCTGCATTGGCCTTAACAATTTGAGCTGAGGTTTGCGTCTGAGACCCGAGAATTGGTCTTCGTCCGTGTTTGTTAACCATGGAAAAATTTTTTAACTCAACCTACTGCAAAATGGTCTTTATACTGTGTGAATTACGATTTGTCTGCTTGTAATACAGCCTACGAAACCTAAAAATGTGAACTATCAACTTTGAGTTGTGTTGATAAGCTGAAGTTATGCAATGCACTACAATGCTCAGAAGAGGCAAAGCAGATATTTTTCATTAAAGCCTAAAATCTATCTTGTAACTGTGCATGTACCAGAACAGAGATACATTGTTCTGTCTCACAAACAAGCCTGTTTTTGCCTTTCAACCTTGTCCTTGTAACACGTTGGGCGCCTCTGTTCGTTTCGTAGGTTTTTCCTTTTTCCTGGGTTTACAACACGACCATCCCCTTCCATTCCTGCTGGCTGGGAGGTTAATCTTCTCTTACGAAAATTAGTTCATTGCCACAAAACCTTCACGGCGAGCGTCGACCACCAAAACAGACTCCTTTTCGGTCACCATTTCAATGAAACGGGATGCGCAGATCATAGTTTTTTTCAAGTTCAGCAGTCAAATTTCCTAGTGGATATTGCAGCAGACATCAAAGTACGTGAAAAGGTCACGAAATAGGCCAACCGTCAGATGTCAAGTCAAGAAGTAAACCAATACTGAATAGAAGTTGCATATTGGGAAGTTATTGATTAATAATCCTTAATTTACACACACAATGGTTGAATACTAAAAACTCGCCTAAATTCGGTATATAAGAACGGGAATCTATTGGGAACTCGAGAGCGGAAAGTTCAGGAAGGGGGGGCTTTCCCTCGCTTAATATGATCGGTTCCTTAGAAGAGTTATGGTCTAATTCTCTAGTTTTTCTGGCACGTTAATGCGTTTTATTTTTTTCCCTCTGAACTCGATTAAGACCCGGGATTAGACCTTTGCATGTAGCCCTTCACTAGCTATAAGGGGTCGGGCTTAGGGGAAGTTATGAAAAATGTGTAACACCACAATTTGACATGTCTTTTCTCATGCGTGAATTTGTAAATAACTATTAGGCCAAATAGTTTTCAAGTCATTTGCATAAGGTGTCATCCCCTCTGGTACCATCCTGACACTCTGCCACACACATTCCCGAATTCGGCACTTACGAATAAACAGCCTACTCCTTGCGATTCATAAGCTAGCTATAACTGTGTCGCGTGTGTCAGAGTGTCACCGTACGAAAATGACTGCTGATACTTCAGCTTTACAAAGTTAGAAGTAGAAATCTATAAGTTTATATTAAAATAAACATGAAAAATCAGTTTTAATTGGAAGCGGTAAATGGTAAACTATTTTTGATTACATTTAAATGACTGGTGTTGTCGTCTTGCTAAACGTTTGTGTAACCAAACAAAGAGTTGGTCGTTTTTATTATTGGATTCTGTGAGAACGCGGTCATGCTTTCTGTTTAAACAGGTTCTACAGTAAACAACCGCACCTTGCTACCGTTACATTTCCATGACAGAATAACTCTTTCACCCAACGAATGTACTATTAACTTAAGTGTTTTAAACTTGAAAGAACTTTTACTTAAGGACTTAACGTTACTTTAAGCTGCTTGTAACTGTCACCCGAATCTATCGCTCGATTATACTTAGATTATTGATTACTATATGCTATTACTTGAACGGTATCAGAGAGTTTGTTGTGTAATACCAGTTGTAATAAAGCTTATTTAGTGTGATAGTTTGAAAGCACCCGGATTAGCTGTTACGAGTGGGTCTTACGATGAGGTTTTTTGTTAATCTACCTCGTCATGAATGGATGTTGATGTTGTACAATTACAATTGAAATATACAACACAAAAACATGCTCGGTAGTCAGACTTATCGTGACAAATAAGACAACGGCCCACCATTATATTATGTTTATATATTTACGATTACCAGCGCAATTAAACACGGTTGATCTGGGTATGAAATGATAGTGCCTAAGTAAATATGACAAAACACAACAGCCAGACAATAAAACCATTGATGTTCATAGAAAGTCATTGTAACTAGGAGACACCACAAATAGTGAATCGATAAAATGGTTATCATATTTTGAATTACATAATTAGCCACAATATTAAAACATGTTCCAATTCTATAGCTCGTTATCTTATTCTTTCTCAATGTCTCACAACACTTCTTTAGAGTTAAAATCTTACCGGGTGGAGTTATTTTGTTATCCCTTTTAAATCTTTGGCCAACCCAGTATAAATTATTGGTACACGGCCATTCATTCTGACCATTTTGGCTACATTATTAAGCGATTCGATCGATGATTTACCCAATTACTAGCACATTATCGCGCTGAGTGCGGGCTTAAATTGCAGCTATAAATCAATATCGAATATAACTACGCACAAAGACTGAAATACATTGTTTTTCTCAATGTCATGCACGTGTTGGTATCTTCCGATTGTTCTATACGCAAGCTTGCTGTTATGTTAATTTTAGACTAAAAAAATGTCCTGGACAGTGCCCATATCATGATAATTGCGCAAGTGTTGCATCTCTCTGACTCTTGCATGTCATGTCAATGATCTGCGTTGAAAGCTAAGCAGATTGAAGCTGGGTTTAGGTTTGTCCAATGTTTGTGTATAGATAGCAGGGTTCATTAGGAGTGTTAGTCGAACACGATCTTTCGTCTTGTTCGCCCTGTCACGCACGGGCAGTACGCGTGTGGTGTTACGCATTATGACATATACAATACAAAGAAGAATAAAAAGAACGCCTCGCACGTACTCACAACTCACGCGACGGAGCGACACTCACAGAAACAACACACACCACACTTGAGTCTGCACGTCTGTGGTTTTATGTATATATATCACTATCTATGATTCCATTTTAGTGTCATTTAGCGTTAACGGTAGGCACTGGTCGATTTAAATACATCAAAGATATGAACGGTATTCGGAAGTATCCTTTTCGCTAATCTTGTCAAAGGATTAATGTTTTTTTGAATACTTTGTAGTTCGATGTTGTACTAAAAGTGAAATTTTTAGATCATGTCCGATTCAATCAAATAACTGCTCTACCTGGGAAGATTTTTTCGATTTCTTGACCCGGTTACATTGTAGGTCGTCGCTATTTGATTTGGAGACATTTTCCTTCTACGAACAAGGATCTTTTGTCTGATGAAAAAATCTAAAATCCCTTGGAAAATTTCTGGAAGTTCACTGTTAACAATGGCGGAGCCAGATTTGAAAAATGTCAAAATTAACCGGGGGCTGAAAGGCTATAACGTCCAAAGTAGCTCAAGTAGCCCCCCGCCCCCTCCCTGGATCCGCGCCTGTTAATGGATCACTCGTACAAAAAGGGGACATTTACTTGCTTTGGAGTAACCTATGGGCTCTTGTTAATACGCAATTACCTGTCAGTGGTTCATGTTTGCCCTTTGAACGGGAATAAATGTATCTCTTGAAAATTTAAACAGACCACTTATAATCATTGTTTCGTTTGATTATCTATGTAAGGTTTCTTAATGAGTGTATTTGTGGTAGTGGAGGGTAGTCTTTAATCTTGTTCGTGATCTTGTCACTCTCAACAATCTACAATGCCAAGTACCGGTCTCAAAACCTTTGACATTCAAATCATCCTATTCATAATTCTCTCCTGTAATTTTCTCCTCAAGAGTTGTCATTGAAGCGACCCATACGTGTATCAATTAGGACTTAAGGTAACCCTGGCAAGACCAAAGTGATTTCCCTGTAATAATTTAACCCATGGCTGTTATTTTTGGTCAGCACACTACCCTAGACAATCATCTTGAAACCACAGGAAGTGGCATTTTGACCTGCACGTTGGTTGCTAATGACAAGGCGGCCAGCTTGGAGTTTGAATGTATTGTTTGTGCACGCAGTTTTTTCACGTCCTTAATCAAATATTTTTACTCTATATTTTTATCAAAAGAATTTCTTCTACAGCACTTAAAGGACAATCGCCGGAAGAAATGAGAGGCCTCTATCTCACCATAGTTATAGTTCATCCTCAATTTTGACTTGGTGTGTTACCACTACTTCCTCATGTATGCATGGTGTTTTTTATCCTCAAAATACACTTGTACAAAAAAAAGAAAAATCTGAGAAATTTCAGGGGCATTCTCTCTGCAAAAAGCAAAGCTTAGAGCATGCCCTCCTTGCAACGACATTACTTAAATAAAGAAACAGAAGATTTGTCATAGCTGCCCTTTGTTTGTAGCTTGTAAATGATACCTAGATAGACCTTTTGTTCCTTCATAAGCTAAAAAAAACAAAGATTGCTACACGAGGCAGCCCTATCCATGACCCACATAGGCTCTTAGCTTCTGCTGATGTGTTCAATGAATGCTGCGATTTGGATTATATAACCGTCCTTCACACAAAGCAAACTCTATTATGCACTCCAATGGCCCGCATGTGTAATGCCATGACCGGTCTATTTTAATCTTTAAATCTCAGTTAACTCTCACTCTCCCTAGTTAAAATCTCAATTCACATGGCGCAGTTCACTCCCTTTCATTCTCCAGTGTATTGAGCAAATACACCCCCTGCTTTTAGTATGATTTATTGTACCCAGAACCTGCATGGTCAGCTGTTGTAAATTGCCATCCCATGCTTACTGAACTGGGCCCTTGGTGGATTAGCCTACCTTACCCCTCATTAATGTAATAAGTTTGTGTTTGTTGTTTTTTGTGGCAATTCCATTTGGTGTTCAGCAAGGTGGGAGGCCCCCCAGAAAACAAAAATTGCAAAATGGGTCTTTCCCTCTTTTTCCTTCCCCTCCCCAAGAACGCAGAATGCAACTCCATAATGTTCTAATAATATAAACGCACATCCTTGCAAAGCGCGTTGTGGTTCTGGGGGGAAAGGGTTCATATTGGACATTTCAATTACCCATTGAAGCCTGTAGTATAATATTAAAATAAAAGCGGCTTTTTGAGATTTTAAAGTGAAACTTTTTGAAAACCACGAAAAGGAAAATTTTGAGCATGGCCCTTTATAATGCGGATGTTTCAAATTCATCGTATCATGAAACTATAGAGGAGGGGGGGCTGTCCTTCATTCCTTATCCGGCGATGTCTTTCAGTTTGATTCGGTTGTGGGGAGAGGTATAAGTTATTTTTATTTAACAATTTTGTTTACTACTCGAGTGATAGACGTTCGTCGTCAATATCGTAATCAAATTTTTCACACAAACAGATAGTTTGCATTAACTTCTATTGCACTTATTCATTTGGATTCATATTGTACTAACACATACAAACCATTTCTAATTTTTTTCAGTTTTTGACAGTTTGGGCTAGACTCTGAGACCGTCATTAACTACATCACTCCCCCATTTGGAACTGTTGAATATCTTCGTCCAGAGAAATTGTAGTCAGGGAGGAGATGGTGGCCACCATGTAGCAAACTGGATAGACTGCGTAATGATACAGCTGATGATAGAGAAGATATCACTGCAAATTGTCTTGCCAAATTTAACAAAGAGCCCTCCTCTTCTTGACATCGTTAGAGTCAGCGCGTGTTTTCGAACGCGCGCGCAACGATGTCTAGGAGCTGAGGTTTTTTCTCTCATCAGCTGATTGGAATCTTGTAATTTATATGGATTTTGATATCCAGTGACAACGAGAGACGAGCGAATGATGGCTTGACATTCAGTGCGATGTATGATAGACACGATCGGAATTCGGAAGCAACTGATCTATTTGATCTGTCAAGGAATTTATTAATTTTCATATTTACAAACTGAAACATTAAGTTGAGATGATTCAAAGGAAGACCTTGGTTGATCCTAGAAAGAGTTCAAAGGGCTATGGGTCTCAATTACCTTCATTTGAAATTTACCACCACATGATTTGGAAGATAAGTGATGAGAGGTTGTCTTTGTTTAGGGAGAATATGGTGGGACGCTCACTTCCTAGAAATTGTTGTTTTGCCACAAGAATGTCACAAATCAAGAAAATAAAATGGCACTGCCAAGAAAAGGATGAATAATTACGTCAATTTGAAAAAATAAACTATACCCCCACTGACAAGTATTCGCCTGTGGGCCCTAGAACAAGTGAATTTAGTACCTTTTCGTTAGCATCTTGCAGTTTAATGTCCATGTTCCCTATTCACTGACACACAGTGTCATTCAATAGGCCTTATGACCTGTCACGCGTACTAGGTGCTTAACGCATAGACATGAGAAAACCACGTCGTTGCGAGGAAAGTGCTCACGGGATGTTCTTCTCCGTAGAAGCTCTAATTGTAGAATATATTATCATCAAAAATATGCTGAATTTTATTATGATCGAAAATTCAGAAAAATCCGAAAAATGGTTCATTTATAAAGAGTGGTATTTTGTAGGGTATAATGCTAATCTATGTAAAAGTCACCCCAGTGATTTCTGTGCAGAAGATGCAAGAGAGCGACCATGAACAAACGGTTAGACCTATACTCTTCGTAGAAGCTGAAAACCAAAGATAATCTTTGTTCTATAAGGGGTGTGAATTTGGTTGACATACGGAACTGAAAGATCCGACACGACCATTTCTAACAAGGTTCCAACATGTGTAAAAAACAGCCTAATTGCCAATGTTCATGCACACAGTGTGTGGGTACTCCACTCATCATAGATGTCAGTGATCAGTGAGGGATGGTTGTGGGGGGGGGGGGCCCCCTGTGAAGTGGGAAATCATTTACATACGATCAAACTTATGAAGGATATTGTCACAAGGATTCGGTTGGTGGGCAAAGGTCGGGAGGCCCGTTACAGGGACACTAATGCACTATGGCTTGTATGAAGTTGTGATTTTAGGTTTTAAAGCCTTTCAATCCTTCAAGTTCTATAGATCCAGGTAGGTAATGGTTTTGAAAACAACGGCTTAAAGTGCGTAATATTAGTGGTATTACGACCATTCCAAACTTGCCCCCATTTGACATTGTATAATTACCTTTGTTTAAAAATTTGAGAACATATCACAGAATGTGGAAAAAAAGATTTGGAATTAACCCATACCAGCGAAAAATGCGTATTATTTGTGATTTTTGAAGTCACGTCGCTTGAAGTTACACATGGGGCAGTTGGGATATGTAGAGTGTAATCATGTATTTGTTACTCATTGTCGAATTTTTATTGGAAATTTATTGGCGTTTGCTGCTTTACATTCCATGAAAAATTCTTTCATTCTAATACTCGAATTGTTTTAAAACAAACGTGATTATGCAAAGTAAGTGTTTCTTGGTAACAATGTCATTTGTCAAACTTGAAATGACCGAAAGTAAACTGTCATGCAAGAGCCTTTTCTTGCAAAACTAAAATGAAAGAATGTTGAAAGAAGAAGCTTTATAAGTTGTAAACATTTCTTTACCGATTAAACTTTATTCCGAATAAGAGGGTGGTATTTTAATAGAAACACTCTGTATTTAGGAGTTACATTGGTTTGATTGAGACAGTCCGTTGATGGTTACCAGTCATTCTAAGATTGACTAGATCAGTGAAAGATTAGGCCTATATAATTTAGAAGCTGATTCCGTTCTGTTCCCTAAAGGAACCTCGTCCGACTTATTTTAAAAAGTTGAGCTTTTTATATCATCTGAACCCATTGACCTAAGTTTTGCACGCTTGGATAATCTCATACTTGCAGATTCGATCTCCTCTTCGGTAAATTTAGCGAAACAAACATCTTCGCAAAACACCACTAATCAAATTATTTTTTACAAACAACTTATTTTTTAAATTTGTCTTATTTAGCTTGGGTAAACCAACCAGTGTTCAGACACTGCTTTTCAATGATGCCCATGGTTTCAGAACGACTTGGGGCAGCCAGGGGTTTCCACCCCCACTCTTATCGAAACTGGCTGCGATTACATATAAAGGCGTGATTCTTCATGTGCATGGGACCAACGGCTTAACATCCCCTCCGAAAGACGGGGACTCTCATTTTTCGTTTGCCCAAGTAGCAAATGAACCACGGGAAGAGTGAAATTTTCGTTTTAATCAATAGTTCTTAGAGGAGAGCGTGGCCCACTGGTTAGGATATTCGCCTTTGGTGCAGGAGGTCCCCGGTTCAACCCCGGTAGGGCCACTAGTTGGGAATATTTTAATCGGGTACTAAATTCTGGATTTAATTTGTGATAAGAACTAAGTGATAAAACTAGAATCTCGCTCTCCCCGGTGGTACATTTTGGACTGGGCAAATGAACCACGAAATACCCGTCACTTCGTAGGGGACGTGTAAGCCGGTCGTCCCCAGGTACAGAGAGCCTACAACCTGTTGGGTAGAGCCTCTGAGGTCTCGGTCCTCGAAATGTAAAAATAATCAAAAACATAAATTACTATACAAGATAAAATCTAAAAGTTAGTACCTACACGAATTAAATCCGCAGCAAGTGGCCCTCTCGGGACTCGAACCAGGAACCTCCTGCACCAAAGGCGAATACCCTAACCAGTGGGCTACGCTCTCCCTTTAACTATGTACTACACACTTACTACAATTGCGTTCATCATAATTGCTACTTTATTTTTTTATTTCATTCCATAAACCAATTTCCATTTTATATCTATACTGATGTGGGTTAACATTATATATCTAATTTTCTAGCTGTGTGCGAATTACCCGAAATTAACAAATAATTGACGAAAATAATTGCTGGTTTCTGTGTATTAAAACCTTAACGTGCATAAGGGGCGCTTAGGCCTATCCATTTCTTTTTCGGCCTGCGTCAGTATTTTAACGCTGCAATGTAAATTATGGTGTGTTGTCTAACTTTTAGTTGCGCTTGCATTGACGCAAAAATCAAATCCACCGCGTCGTTTTTGCGTTAATTAGCAGGGGTCCCTAAGAGGCCCCCCCCTTATGCACTAACGGAAGTGCCCATGACAAAAATGAAAAACCTGATTTTCATAATCCTAAGAATTCCTTTGGGAAAATGGTTCTATAATGCATCCCTAGGAGCCCCCCCCCCCCCCATGCACTAACCATGCTAACGGAATCGCAAATCGGATAACGGAATTCTAACAAATCGAAGTTAAGTGTTAACTCTTATGTGATTTAGGTCTTTTGTCACTTAGAGCCTTCATCATTATATTATCTAACAATTAGACTGCATAGATGATGCAAAAATATTTAAATACATGTTTTTCTTTCATTCCTTGTTATACAATACACAGTTTAATAATTGGGTGGAAGAAAACCTCAAGCATTTGGACATATTTTGAACGCATCACAAAAAGTTACATTTAAGTATATAAAATACACTCACTTCTGTGTATTTTTTAACTGAAAAACCCTTTATCTCATTGGGTAATCTGCGTGAAGAGATCAACCAAGACACTCTCTTGCTGTTATGTAGTAAGTTCATTATTACTGATCAATGTCAACTTACTTGAGTTGTGGACGTTTCAGGAACGACTGTTCCTTTCATCAGCACTGAGATGAGACTGGTGGATGTCCAAGTTTGGTTGTTGATTTTTTCAACCTGGAGTGGCCAGTTGCTTCTCCAATCCTTGGGGATTTTTTCTCCAACAGCTCATCATTATATACAATGATTATAAAACATAACAATTATAATATACAGATAAAACAAAATACATGGAAGTCACTAACAATTATATTTGGAACACAAAATTACATTTGATGAATCTTTGACCTGAATTGACTCAATGTCATGTTTTCCAAATCAGTGCTGATGAAAGGAACAGTCGTTCCTGAAACAACTCAAGTAAGTTGACATGGATCAGTAATAATGAACTTACTACATAATATTACTCAACGATCATGATGAACCTCTACAACAACACTCTCTTGCTGTTTTGTCTCAGTAATCTGGTAGTATAGCTCTTATGAATATCAAATATGAAAAACGTTTCGATTAATTACAAGGAGAAAATTAATTACATCACTTTTTGGTAGTCAACCTAATGTTGGCGAGAAGAATTACATATATATTTAACATTGAAACATGTTTTCGTGTTTAGTAACTATTGATTATATCTCAGCAAAGCATTGAGTACAAACAATCAATAAAAAGTGGTGGAGTTGTGGTCGTGACAGTGAATGGTACACCGTAATAAAGTCATGAAAAGTGCTCAGTTGATTTTGACATTCTTTGGAGGTTTTTAACGAAACTTAAACAATTTACTGTTTTATCTCAAGCGGTTCAATTTTTAAGAAAACAAGTGAATATTCATTACATTTTTTGACTAAACTGATACTTTTCGTACTCAAAAAATAATAAAAAATGTGACATTCTGAAGCACCCTGTATATGTTAAAAACGCCTTTTCTTTGGACTCGTTTTACTTTGGTTAATGTCGTCCATAGTTCAAGGATTTATGTTCATCCTTAAGCCTTAACAAAACGTTTGTTTGTCATTAACACTTAACTGCATAAGGGGGCTGGTAGGGGCCGTTTTTTTTTCGGCTGGCGTTTTTTAAAGCTGCAATATATTTTGTTTATATTTTTTGTATTGTCTAACTTTTATTTGCGCTTGAATTGGCGCAAAAAATCAAATCCATCACGTCGTTTTGGGGTTAATTAGCATGGGTCCCTAGGAGCCCCCCCCCCACCCCCATGCGGCACTAACAGAAGTGCCAATGACAAAAATAAAACAATCTTAATAGGGTTACTATGATTCTGATTTTCATAATGCATACACCTAGTGACACAAAGTAAATAATAATATCAAAAATATTGGAAGTATAGTAGGCCATTGGTTTTCATAATATACATCATTTAGCGTTTCTTACTGTAGAAAACCAAAAAATCGTAAATTCAATAACAAGTAACCGCGAAATAATATAAAATGGCATTATATACATTTATATTTGTGCTTAATATGCTAAATATGTTCATTCTCTTACTAATTAAAGCAATCGGCAGAAGGCTAGGTGAATCAATGCTGTAGAAAATGCGGCAGAAAAATCACCATTACGTGATGGTTATTACAGATGCTAAATAAAGCACCATCGCAAGTCAACAGTTGTGTGTTGGTGTGTGTGTGGGTTAGCATACAATGTTTATTTGGTCATTGTAATTTGATTATTATCCGTTAGGTACCAAACCAAAATTTTTTAAACAACACATGATTTAACATCACTAAGAAGTTATTGAAATCCGTCGATCAAAATATCTTTCAAAATTAAAATTGCCTGAAAGTTTGTCATGAATTAACAGTTGGTGGGTATATGTGGGTGGGTATACATGTATGTGTGTGTTGTCGATGTGTGATGTGTGTTTGTGTGTGTGTGTGGTTGTAGTATGTGTGTGTTGTTGCGCGTGGGTGGCGTGCGGCGCGCTCAGCGTGTGTGTTGTGTTGTGTATGTGTGTGTGTGTTTGTGTGTGTAAATGTTTGCGGATAGATGGGTGTGGTATGTATGTTTATTTGTGCACACGAGTATGTAATTGCTCAGTATAACACGTCATATCTTTAGCCTCCAAGTATGTAGGTTGCATAGTAAGGCATCTTGTTCCGTCTATGATGTAATTAAGTTTGTTAACCGATTTTCTTTTGGATTGTTAAAACTAGAGAAATGTGCCAATCGATGTTGATTTATTTAACTTTCTTGGCAAAACAAGGCAATCAACTGGAGATGGAATGAATTGACGGGGTTGATTGATTCCAATAAATAGGGCGACAAGATCGTCAAGTCTGAAATCTGTGTCATACGTTAAGTTTGCCCGATTTTAAGATGTCAGACATTGATAATTCCGTCCGACTGTAATTTCCTTTTTTACCTTTTTTGTCTATACGACATTTCAATTAATCACGAGGTCCTTGAACAAAATTAGTCAAAAACAGATCACGAAGAGATAAAGACATATTCTGTATTTTCTTGTACATAGTTTAATATTGCCTGTTTTTAACAGTCTCGGTTTTACCAAGTGGGGATGGGGTGAGGGTCGAAACTCGAGGGAGGTTTGCAATACCGTAACCAGTTTGGCTTTTTTAGCTGAGCGTACACGGTAGTATATCTTTCCATGGAGTAATTCAGTTGCAAAGTCTGTAACCAGACTAGGGTAGTTTGCAAAATCTTGAACTTATTAAAATGTAGCTTTCAATGCGCAAACGTTACGAGAAGCACTGATACCTTTTTACTGTTTGTACAGCTAAATTAAAATAATTTATAGAGTAAAAATCCGTGAGTAAAGAGGGTCACTTTGACCATGTTGACCATCTTCTCTGGTTTGATATACTTTGTAAGATTTCGACTCCATTGAACTCATAAGTGGCTCAAACTTGAGATGGTAACTGCAAACTACTTGATATATCATCATATTTTACCCCTATCTAGGACAGGACTATAAAGGCTATGAAGTGCATTTTGTTTCCAAATGTTGCAGGATGACAGAATGTTTTTATTCAAATTTCCTTATGAAAGGCAACATGAGCCATGCTCGCTAAATACTTGTGAATAGCAATATCAACGAGAGGGCACTGTGAGTTGAAGTTGCCGTAAAGCAGTCACTTCATAAGCCAGGGATAAACACGGTAGTAACAAGGAGGATTACAATAAGGAGGCTGACACTTGTGGACGAACGGAGGTCCCTGGAGCTTGATTTACAGGGGGCGCTTACGACTCGGGTTAGATTTTAAGGGGTTAGGACACAGCACTAAAACGTCCCAGGTAAGAAAAACTCGGGCGATACATGACAAGGCGGAATCTTGGAAACATTGGACATAAAACGTAGAAATGGCTGTTATATGAAAGCTGTGAATTCTGAAATTGCTAAAACATAAGTACGGTGATAAAGGTATTTTTACAAAACAAATGCAGGAACGACACTTTCCAGGGGATTTCAAGTGAGGGACCCGAATGGTAGACTGCAACGGCTTTTTATTGGAGCCAAAATTATAACCTTGATTCATAAAAAATGATTAAATCAAAGTCTAACGAACACATTTAAATGAGCTAAATTTTGATACTAAAACAACCCAAATTGACCTGAAAATAAACTGAAATAGGCGCATTTGAAAAGTAAAATAAATAACATTTGTAACATCAGTGTAAAACCCCTTAAACTAGGATGGACCTTCCTTGGTTCAATGGAGGGCGCTATATTTAGCCGAGTCTTGCTATGCGAAGTTCGGTACTGTCATGGTTACAAACGGTAAACACGTAACTCTATACCAAGAGGTTAATAAATACAGGAGGGACCACATTTCGTTGGTATGCAAGCACTTTCGATTTTGCATAGACCATATTGCTGGGGGGGGTTGGTTTTCTGTTTAAAAAAAGGCGCAAAAGACGACAGGCGCTAAGTGTCAACCTGCGTACGGACTTCCATATCATATTCACTGAACATGATGAATCCGTCAAACTCAATTTTGGAAAATCCGCTTACCTAGATTGGTGTTGCACATTTGCAGCCCCTCACTGGCAAAAATAGCCGGGAGTCATCCGCTGAATTTACCCAAATGTGCAGATAAAGCGCGAATTGTGAATTGTAATACTCAAGCGTTGGTATGCATAAGTGCCG